>JAKUCV010000635.1:2610-34586 GCA_028386065.3 Turnera subulata | reverse complement strand
AAGATCCATATTTCACTACAACATAAGTCAGCGAGGGCTGATCACCTATATCATAGCTATTTAGGTAGACAACTCTTTGTCAATTACATCTCTATGTAACTCTTGGATAGTTGAGTGAACAACACCTTGTCCAAGTCTATCTTATAGACATTTCTCAACCCTTGCCCCTAGGTCCTTAATCCTATTAAGATAACCTAGTTAAATCCACACCCACAATAAGCAATCGAGATATTACAATTATCCACTCGCACCTTCTTAGGATAAACAATGGCACCTTGCTTTGGCAGAGAACTACCAATTGTTGATCTTAAGCTTGATGAGTGCTTATCATGGAAGGCAACTAAGAACTTAATATTTTTCATCAACATATAATTGCAGCACATCAAATGCTCGTTCTTGATAAATCATACATTGGTGTTTGTAAATTTGGAAAACCAAAATTACATGTGAACATCGATGTCTAACTTAAACATCAATGTTTTTGAGAATCTGATTCTCCTAACTACTTGGCAGCACTTAGAATTTCGGCCATACCCAGAGTTGTAGAGCTTAGATTTGTGCAAACGTGGTGTCCCTGGAAAGCTAAGAAGTAGAGCTACAACTTTTCTGTTTAGGCCAGACACCAATTCGGCCACCTGCTTCCCCGAATTCGCTGTTGAAGTTACTGGTCTCCACAACATCGATGTTGAACTCTTCAACATCGATGTTTGAAGTTTGCGAATCCACAAAACATCGATGTTGACAGTCAAACATCGATGTTGGAGGTTGCCGAACCCTCAAAACATCATTGTTGACCATCAAACATCGATGTTGGAGGATGTCAAAGCCACAAAACATCGATGTTGACACCTAAACATCGATGTTTGAGTGCTTGAACTCCAAACCATTTGGCAGTAGCTCAAGAACATCGATGTTGAACACTTAAACATCGATGTTTTGAGTACTTGAAAGTTCAAGATTTGGCAATAGCATTATAACATCGATGTTGTACTTAAACATCGATGTTTGAACTCCTGGAACCCAATAACATCGATGTTGGAACTTCAACATCGATGGTATTTGAATTCTGGAAATTCACACCAACTTGGCCGACCTCAAATAACATCGATGTTTAACTCTTAAACATCGATGTTTTGAGAATTTTGCATGAGAACATCGATGTTGGTCACACAACATCGATGTCGTGATGATTCGGCCGAGGCGAACCTTCATCAAAACATCGATGTTTGTCACACAACATCGATGTTATGAAGGTTCTGCCAAGGCTAAACTTCATGCCAACATCGATGTTGGTCACCAACATCGATGTTATGGCCTAGCTGTACTAGAACGACAATCGTTCTATACACAAACCGACAATCGATTTACGTTTTGTCGAACCCCTTCGACTTACTGCCAATAACTCCTTGATTGATATCACATACCAATCAAGTTCATGTTGTCAAAACACTTTTGACACATCCAACAACAACATATATATCACATATACAATTGAAATCAACATATAATGATCATGCTACATCACATATAACATATCATATATATATGCATGAACATATCAACATATGCACATAAATCAGGTTTAGAGCTTCACAAGAGGCTCCGCTACCACTGTAAGTTTCCCTAGAGCTATTATGACACTCATAACAACCACAATATGCAGCGGAAACAAGGAAACTCAACCAAGAACCAAGTGAAGCATGCATAAACCGTATAACAATTTTTACATACCTGGAAGGTTAGGATCTTTCACCTAACTTGTGTAACCGAATCAGCTAGAGCCAGACAAAAGCCTCGCCCCTCTACGGTATCCACACGAACCGTGATCGGCTTGGAATCGTCACACGAATCAAGCCTCGAGCTCACCCGAACTGATGTGCTAGCAACAAGAAGCGGGTGCTTGTGTTTGTGGTGTTTTTGTGTTCTTCTTTCTTTCACAAAGAATGAAGAAGCTGAAAATGAGTGTTTTTCTCAAGGCTCTCAAGACTAAAAAACGTTCAGAGAACCCCAAGAGAGGAAAATAATGATGAACAGATCATACACAAATCAAATGAAGACATAGGTTAGTGGAAGTAATGGCCAACCTTGGCCCATCTCCCACTTAATCATGTCAAGACATGATAATGCCTCCACTAGACTTTCCAGCACAACACACACTATAATGTCTGATCTCTGGTCAATAATTCACCTAATTATTGTACCAAAACGACCCTGGTCTAACCACGGTCCAACCACACCCGGTCCAACCATGGTCCAACCACGGTTCAACCACCTGCTCGAATCAACGGTTCTATGTGTGTGACCCTGTAGGCACTTGTAACGTCCGGCAATAATTGTAAAAACTCATTTTACAATTATAAGCAAAGAGCGGCGTCTAGCAACACATCATTGCTACCCGAACGACAAGATCAGTACTAATTCTCTATGCCTCGGAATATGTCATCGTCCTTTCGTCCCATTATCAAGATCAAACACGAGACATGGAATATGCCAATCTCGTATATGTTTAATCTATGTTTCTTGATCCCCGAGTTAACTGTATAAAACGGATACCCGTGATATCACCATATTACCCAATTCGAGCATGGCCATGCATTTAACAGTTCAACTCTATCAAGAAACCATATGATAATATATCCATTATATGGGTCGAACGAATCCCGTCTTGATCAATCAAAACCCACTACATACTCGTCATATACCCAACGATTACCCTTATGTCCACCCAGTTACGGATGACTAGGAATAATATCAAAGTACATGACTCATATGTTGGATACCTTGACGATCTCAGGTCGGAGGACAATACATCTATAAGAAACACTAATGACATACATATAACGTTCCATGTAGTGTTTTTATGTGGGTCGATCCAATCCACAAGTTCTCCAACTTGTACCCGTATGTAGAATTCATATCACATATGCAATTCTCAACATACGCTAGTCTTAATTTATTATTACAACCCATCCATAATAATAATCGACTAGGGACAATTAAGAATATGAAATATTCTAGGGTTATAAGTATGTGCAAGCGTTTATCTCATAAACGATACTTATTGGAATAACCTTAATACGTATACATGACTACAAATAATCATCCATGATTGGCTTTTGGGCATATTATACTAACACTGGAATGCACCAACCTGTACCAAAAATAACTCATCCTACGGGATGAAAGCCCGCAGATGAGGGGTGAGTCCGAAGTGCTCACCGACGAAGGAAAGACAATCAATATGAACACTAAAATTACTCAAGGCAAGCACAACAGTCAAACCAAAAGACCCGACCCAAAGTCGGTCCAAGACCGAAAATACTCAAATAAAACCAATTATCCAATTTTATCTTTTTCGGGGCCCGACACGGATAAGCTAGGGTCGTACCAGGTTATCAACCTGTTCCTGGTGCCAGATCAAAAAGAACCCAGGGATAGAGATCCCAAATATAACAAACCGGGATAGACATCCCAAGCATAGACATGCTTATCACACGAACCCAGATCATGGCCACCACAAAACAGTCTCTAACCATCCGGTCGTACCTCTACTTACCACGTGACAATTATATTACCATCGTCAAAAACTAAACTCAGGGATCGACATCCCTAACCAAAATACCGAGGATCGACATCCTCGTCACAATTCATTAATTATACCATTTTATACTTAAACCAAAAGATGCAAGGATAAACATCCAAAAACCGACATGGGATAAACATCCCGAACCACAATCAAGACAATGGGATAAACATCCCGAAGCCAACCACATAATACTCAACAATGCAATAATCATCAAAACATAATGACCGAGTAATATAGGCACATATTGAAGGAAATCCATCCTCACCTTGGCCGATTACTCAACTTCGGAAATAATGACCGGTACGACGCCGGCTCCTCGGGAAACTGCCCGATATCCAAACCTATACAACAAAACCATACATACACATGAATGCACATAATCGGTATACTATGATGCCCAAAATGCAAAATAACCCATCCCGGTTATATATCTGTTATTACTATCTTTTACGGAAATATTTTACCGTACGTATTTCCGAATATATTTTCGGTACTATACTTTAATTAAAACTCCTTAAAAATATTTTCATAAAATAATTATAATTTTCCAAAATTATAATCCCCATAATTTTTCCAGAAAAATAATAACCTATTTATAATTTTCGAAAATATTTATATAGTATTTATTTTTTCATAAAATATAATCACTTTTAATTTTCAAAGTACATATTTATATACAAATACCACAACCATAATTTCCTAGAGAAAATAATACATGTATTAAATTTCAAGAATTTTATTTTCACGGCATATATACATATATATATTTTTCCAATTAAAAATAGTTTTCTAAAACCAAACTTAATTATTTATCAAGGTAAATATGTTTATATTTTAATGAAAATACCAGAGTTAAATTGGAAATAATTTTATCAAAATAACTATATAATTTTTTCCAAAATATATATCAGATTATTAATAAATAAATATATATATAACTAAATTGTTTTTTTTTAATTAAATGGACTAGGCTGAACAGTGCCGGCCCAGACCAAGGCAGCAGGCCCGAAGCACAGGCCCGCGCCCAAGACCCGGCCCAGCACACACAACCCAACCCAGAAACGCAAAACCCAACCCAAACAGAAGCTCGCGACCCGACCAAGGAAACGGGTCGGACGCGGGTCGCGGGTCTGCTCACCTCCAGTTGAGCTCGTCGGCGCGGCGTGGACCGTGGCAGGAGGAAAGCGAGGCGAGGCTAGGCACCAGCGGACGGAAGGCGGCGCGAGGGTGGCGGCAAACTGAGCGCGGTGGCGTCGGCCGAAGGCGAGAGGCGCGGAGAGGCTAGATTCGCGGGTCTGCCGACGGGTCTAAGGCGCGTCAGGGCGGCTCCGGCGGCGGATCAGCTCGGAGACGACGGGGGTGAGGTCGCGCCGGTGAGGGGAAACGGCTGGTGGCGGCGGTGAGGCTCGAGATGTCGCCGGTCGCTCTCCCTTGCACAGTAACCGGGCGAAAGCAACGAAGGTGACGAACTGTACACCTCTTTTTTTTTCTTTTTCTTACTTTTCTTCTATTTTCTTCTTTTCTTTCTATTTTTTTTTCATTTCTTTCGATTTTCTGCTTCTCTTTTTTTTCCACTCTCTCTGTTTTTTTTTCTATTTTCTGTTTCTTTTTTTTTCCTTTTCCTTTCCTTTTTCTTTTTCTCTTTTTTTTCTTTTCTCTCTTTTTTTTTTCTTTTCCTTTCTTTTCCTTTTTCTCTCTTTTTTTCTTCTTCTCTTCCTCACCCGGTTCCTTCTTCCTCTACTTTTATAAACTGTGATTAACTGTTAATCATGTGATTAACTATTAATCATGTGATAATCAATAATACAAGCGGGTCCGATCCGGACCAGAAAATAACTGATATCCCCTTAGTTATTTTCCGGTGTGATTTTCTGAGAAATTCCGAAACCCGAAAAATACCAACTTAGTTCCGAAAAATCCAGGGAAAAATCACGAGTGCGGGAAAACTCTCGGTTTCGAAAAACGACTTCCGATTTACCTTCAATTAATTACCCAAGATTAATTCAACAGTAAATCACGGTAAAAAGACTTCTACAGTCCCGGTAAAAATCAAAAATTTTACCCGGGCTGTTACAGTCTACCCACTTTAAAGAGAATTTCGTCCCCGAAATTCCGTCTTATCCGTGGGTCCTACCACGATAAGATTCTGGCACACTCTGCCAGGTATCCAACCTCAACATGAGATACCGCTTATACCCTT
The DNA here is from genome assembly GCA_028386065.3 of Turnera subulata. Lineage (NCBI taxonomy): Eukaryota > Viridiplantae > Streptophyta > Magnoliopsida > Malpighiales > Passifloraceae > Turnera > Turnera subulata. The sequence goes on along the minus strand of JAKUCV010000635.1, from coordinate 28,800 downwards.
AAGCGACATCTCATCCTTTTATAAATACCAAACCTCATGACTGGCATACTCACACACAGTCATGGACTCTCCACTGAGATCAAGGACTATCTCCGACTCCGAGAACAACAGCTACATCAGCGGCACTGCTTTCCCGACAAGCTCCGATGATGAACCTCCCAAGAACCGATTCAAAACCAACATCATCGGCCTGAAGGAACACATGGTCGTTTCCCCAAAACGACGGAAGAAGCGTGCCATCAAGAAGGCTGAAGACAAGAAAGGCAAGGCGGTAGCTGAGAGCAGCACTCCGCAACAAAAGCTGACGCAACTGAACTTCTCGCTGAAGAAGATCAGCTCGGCGGTGGCACAAATCGAACTAGCGTGCGCGGAGCTGTTCCCACACATGAAGAACGTAGAAAGGCTTGTAAAAGATCTTGAGAAGCAAGTAGCTCAATAGAGTACTTCTTCTCCGATGTAAAACTATTATAAAATAAATAAAATAAGTTTCGTTTTTAAATCAAAACTCTTGTTCAATTGTGAAAACTCATGCTAACAGAAAAATAAAAACATCACAAAGCAAAACAAAAATCATCAATAAGAATATAAAATCAAATATAAATAAATTAAAAATTAAATCTCATTTAATAAAACCAAAATATAAAGAAATTAAAACAAAAATATTTCATGATCGGTGCTTGTATCGGACGTAAACATTCTCGAATCACGAAACGTAACTCGCACAGCGATGATCACGGGAACGTCCTGTATCCCTCGAAAGACACGTTACCCACTTGTTCACAAATTCCGCATGAGCCAAAAACGTCTGTCTCGTCTCGTATCTCTCCACGATGCCCGAACAGCTGTGAACTCGTCGCACATGCACTCTACTCGAGATACGGTCCCATCCATCTGGCCTCAACGGTCACAGATGCAAGTGATAAAAGATGCAAGAAAATATAGAAAGGCCATAAAAGAAAGGACAAAGTAGCCAGAGCGAAAGAAAATCGTAAGATGGAAAAAGGCTGAAAAACTCTGGCATGGCAGTCCGAAAAACGCGTAAAGTAACAAAGCAATAAATAAAGCAACGGTAAAATTCAAAAAGCAAAATCTTGAAAATCAAAAACGGTAATCACGCTTCCCGTAAGTGTATAAAAGAAGGAGCGGTGATGTGTAAATCATCAAAAGCATTTCAAAGCAAACAAAACACTCAGGAAAAAAAAACACCACGCTCAAAAACAAAACCCTACACGTCCAAATCAAGATGCCTGCTCCCTCATCAGTATTCTTCGTCGAAGGTGCCAACCTTGGCAGGAGAAACCGTCTGGCCTACAGCATGGTCAACGAACGTGCTGAAGAACTACCGAACGAGCTCGGCAGGATGCCGCGTCTAGTCTTCGTCAAAGAACTCTACTCGTCGCGATTCTTCGTCACTCCAATGGAAGAGGTGTTCTTCCTAGAGGACCATGAAACTCTGAGGACATCCTACTACGGATCGGAAAACTCCGTGATGTTCTTCATCTCCGAAAGGCTACAGGAGTTCAACCTGCAGTCCACTTGCCAGACTGTGGAGCAAGGTGCCTACTACCAAGTCTCGATGACAGCCCAGAGCATGCCCAGAATGACTCGGTTACCTCCAACCTGGCCAAAGGCACGACTGCTGGTATGGAACTGCAGAGGAGTTGCAAGGCGTGCCCAGGAGTTCTCGCGTACTCTGAGGGACTTGAAGAACCAATATAAGTCGAACATGGTTCTTCTGACGGAGACACAGTGGCAACCACGGGACGATCATGGTCTCATCCCACTCCGGTTCCCTCAAGCTAACCGGTTCGAGATTCCGAGCCAGAGCGACAGAGGCGGCATGTGGTTCTCTTGGAGCGACAGAGTCACGGTCAACATCAACAACGACCCAAACAGCTTCCGTGTCAACGTCGTTCCGAATCGTTAAATGTATTTTCTTTATTTTTATAAAAATATCAAAAATTGATGTAATATTCCCCTTTGTAATATCAATATTATCAATATTAATAATATTTGTATTTCTGCTTATTATGGCATCATTTACCTCATATGTGTATGTTCCGCGACAGTTGGCGTCCCTTGACTGGATCCATAATGCACTAACTAAATGATATAAAATAATAAACAAATGGAGCGAACTACGCAAACAAGACAACAAACACACAAAGACTGCCCAACAAGACCTAACGCCCGCTCCGCTACAAAAATGAAACGCCCCGACCCGTATTCACCGTACACAGTAAACACGTGTCGGAACTGTGACAACCCAACCAAAATAAGACCAGCATACAGTGTATACAATAGAAATCCGGGCTCAACAGCCCAAAGTAAAAACAATAATAAAAACTCAACTGGCCCAATGGCCCAACAATAATAAAACAGTGCACAACAGAAGACTTAATAACACACATAAACACTGCATGCGACATAGATGCAAACTATGGATCCGAGCCCTATCCAAGGGATAACGCCTCAGCCTGTCTGGAATGCACCAACCTGTACCAAAAATAACTCATCCAACGGGATGAAAGCCCGCAGGTGAGGGGTGAGTCCGAAGTGCTCACCGACGAAGGAAAGACAATCAATATGAACACTAAAATTACTCAAGGCAAGCACAACAGTCAAACCAAAAGACCCGACCCAAAGTTGGTCCAAGACCGAAAAAACTCAAATAAAACCAATTATCCAATTTTATCTTTTCCGGGCCCCGTCACGGATAAGCTAGGGTCGTACCAGGTTATCAATCTGTTCCTGGTGCCAGATCAAAAAGAACCCAGGGATAGACATCCCAAATACAACAAACCGGGATAGACATCCCAAGCATAGACATGCTTATCACACGAACCCAAATCATGGCCACCACAAAACAATCTCTAACCATCCGGTCGTACCTCTACTTACCACGTGACAATTATATTACCATCGTAAAAAACTAAACTCAGGGATCGACATCCCTAACCAAAATACCGAGGATCGACATCCTCATCACAATTCATTAATTATACCATTTTATACTTAAACCAAAAGATGCAAGGATAAACATCCAAAAACCGACATGGGATAAACATCCCGAACCACAATCAAGACAATGGGATAAACATCCCGAAACCAATCACATAATACTCAACAATGCAATAATCATCAAAACATAATGACCGAGTAATATAGGCACATATAGAAGGAAATCCATCCTCACCTTGGCCGATTACTCAACTTCGGAAATAATGACCGGTACGACGCCGGCTCCTCGGGAAACTGCCCGATATCCAAACCTACACAACAAAACCATACATACACATGAATGCACATAATCGGTATACTATGATGCCCAAAATGCGAAATAACCCATCCTGGTTATATATCTGTTATTACTATCTTTTACGGAAAACATTTTACCGTACGTATTTCCGAATATAATTTCGGTACCATACTTTAATTAAAACTCCTTAAAAATATTTTCATAAAATAATTATAATTTTCCAAAATTATAATCCCCATAATTTTTCCAGAAAAATAATAACCTATTTATAATTTTCGAAAATATTTATATAGTATTTATCTTTTTCATAAAATATAATCACTTTTAATTTTCAAAGTACATATTTATATACAAATACCACAACCATAATTTCCTAGAGAAAATAATACATGTATTAAATTTCAAGAATTTTATTTTCACGGCATATATACATATATATATTTTTCCAATTAAAAATAGTTTTCTAAAACCAAACTTAATTATTTATCAAGGTAAATATGTTTATATTTTAATGAAAATATCAGAGTTAAATTGGAAATAATTTTCTCAAAATAACTATATAATTTTTTTCCAAAATATATATCAGATTATTAATAAATAAATATATATATAACTAAATTGTTTTTTTTTAATTAAATGGACTAGGCTGAACAGTGCCGGCCCAGACCAAGGCAGCAGGCCCGAAGCACAGGCCCGCGCCCAAGACCCGACCCGGCACACACAGCCCAACCCAGAAACGCAAAACCCAACCCAAACAGAAGCTCGCGACCCGACCAAGGAAACGGGTCGGACGCGGGTCGCGGGTCTTCTCACCTCAGGTTGAGCTCGTCGGCGCGGCGTGGACCATGGCAGGAGGAAAGCGAGGCGTGGCTAGGCACCAGCGGACGGAGGGCGGCGCGAGGGTGGCGGCAAACTGAGCGCGGCGGCGTCGGCCGAAGGCGAGAGGCGCGGAGAGGCTAGATCCGCGGGTCTAAGGCGCGTCAGGGCGGCTCCGCCGGCGGATCAGCTCGGCGGCGACGGGGGTGAGGTCACGCCGGTGAGGGGAAATGGCCGGTGGCAGCGGTGAGGCTCGAGATGTCGCCGGTCGCTCTCCCGTGCACAGTAACCGGGCAGAAGCAACGAAGGTGACGAACTGTACACCTCTTTTTGTTTTCTTTTTCTTACTTTTCTTCTATTTTCTTCTTTTCTTTCTATTTTTTTTCATTTTTTCTTTTTTTTCAATTTTCTGCTTCTCTTTTTTTCCACTCTCTCTGTTTTCTTTTTTTTCTATTTTCTGTTTCTTTTTTTTTTCCTTTTCCTTTCCTTTTTCTTTTTCTTTTTTTTCTCTCTTTTTTTTTTCTCTTTTCCTCTCTTTTCCTTTTTCTCTCTTTTTTTCTTCTTCTCTTCCTTACCCGGTTCCTTCTTCCTCTGCTTTTATAAACTGTGATTAACTGTTAATCATGTGATTAACTATTAATCATGTGATAATCAATAATACAAGCGGGTCCGATCCGGACCAGAAAATAACTGATACCCCCTTAGTTATTTTCCGGTGTGATTTTCTGAGAAATTCCGAAACCCGAAAAATACCAACTTAGTTCCGAAAAATCCAGGGAAAAATCACAAGCGCGGGAAAACTCTCGGTTTTGGAAAAACGACTCCCGATTTACCTTGAGTTAATTACCCACGATTAATTCAACAGTAAATCACGGTAAAAAGACTTTTATAGTCCCGGTAAAAATCAAAAATTTTACCCGGGCTGTTACACTCCCAGACCCTTAGCATTTAAATGCATTTATGCTTCTAGTACTCGTGATAAATAATTTCTGCCAGAAATATCGACGGCCTCAAATTCAAGCTTTGCAAGATTTGTCCTTATAACAGTAATGAAATAAAGGATATAAAATAAATATGAAGAGTAGTAGAATATATAACGGCTGTGGTCGCCAATGTGGTGTATCGTGCTGATAATGTGTTGTAAAAATGAAGGCGAAATGCACCTTGATGGTAAGGTGAAATACACCTTGATAGTAGTAATATTAACTTTCTTTACGATCTATAAAAGTATGACTAAAATACCCTTATTTAACATTGTATTAAAAATTAAAAATAATGAATGATACGCTACACTAATGAATGACATGTAGTCTATTATAAAAATTCTCTTCTAGTATAACAGTGAGAAAATTAATTAAATTACCTTTTTTATTCAATATATAGTTTAAAATATCAAGAATATCACCAAATTACAAGTCTATAAGTCTTCTATATCAACTCTTTTATACTATAAAAATAAAAAAATTAATAAAATTATTTTTTATTAAATATATAATTTAATATGATAAATTATATAATTTAGAATATTATGAATATCAACAAATATTGTTAAAGAAAATTCAATTTAAGGATTGCTATATGAAAAGTTATTCTGAATAGTTCCTATCCCTTTAGATTATACAAATAACAGTAATAAAAAAAACTGAAAGACATAATTACAAAAAAGAGCTCAAACACTTAGCCAAATTTAAAATCAAGAACAACAGATAAAGAAGAATAATCGTGAGAACTCATGAGGGATGTGCTCAAAGTTTGTTGAAACTATCTAATAAATTTAAATTATTAATATATAAATAATGAAAGCTTCTAATAAATTAAAAGACTGAAATAACCTTATTCAATATTATATTAATAATAACAAATAATAGCTGATACGGAATGACATGTAGTCTATTATAATAACTTTCATATAGTATAGAAGTCAACAAATTATCAAAATTATCTTCTTTATTGAATATATCATTTAATATTATAAACTAATTTAGAATATCAACAAATATCGTTATATGAATGTAACAGCCCAGGTAAAAATTTATATTTTTACGGGACTGTAAAATGCTTTGCACAGTAATTTATCATTGAAAATAATCTTGGGTAATTATTCCATGGTAACCGAGCATCGGATTCTAAAACCGAGCCCTGTTTTGAACTCGGGATATTTTTGCGGAATTTCCAAGACGAGTTGGAATTTTCGGGATTTGGGAAGCTGCGAAAAGACGATTATGCCCTTGGTTTAGTTTGGAAGCTAAAGGGTGGTAGGCGGGCATAATGGTCATTCTGCTGAGTTAGATACTTCCATGCTTAATCATGCACGTACAACAACTCCATCAATCTGCACAGTTTTTGGATTGTTGCCGACACCTTTATACCACCTTTTCTTTTTCCCGTTTGTCTGCCACAATTAAACGTTCCTTCTTTTCTGACTATAAGGACAAACCCAGTATAATTCTCCTGCCTGCAAGCAATAACCACCCATCATCTTCCTCCTGCTGCGAAACACATAACACAACCCACTGCAACTTACCCACAAAACCAAACCAGAAAAAGAAAAGAAAAGAAAAGAAAAAAAACAACAACCACAACAGCACACCCACGACACCATCCCATTTTTTCTCCTCCCCTCACGTGTGACCACCGCGTACGTCAATGACCGACACCACCACCACGAACCACCCACCCTCCTGCCCTCTTCTCTTCCCCTTTCCCCTAGCTCGCCATCGCTCTGCCCTCTCAACGCCACCGTGAAGGAACACCAGTCGCCGCACGTGTTGCCGCCCGTCGTTTCCCCTCGTTGCTCCTTGCCGCCAATGCCACCGTACCAAGCTGCAGCAGGCTTGGCTCGCGTCGCCATCAACTTGCGCGACCACTACAGCCATCGTTGCCGTCCTCACAACGTCGGACCCGCGCCTGCAGCCATCCTTGCCCCGCCTCGACATTGCCGCCATTCCGCCAAGGTGAGCAGCCGCGTCCAAGGTTGAAGACAACCCATAGTGGGCCGTGGCTGCTGGATCCAGGATGATGGGCCTGTTGTCTTGGAATAGTGGGTCGGACCTCCTTGGGTTTGGGTTAAACCTTTGGACTGGGTTGTTGGTAAAAAATAAAAAACTTGGCCCAGTTGGTTTTAATTACAAAAAAAGATGGACACATACATATAATTATATTTCTGAAAATATGTATATAAATTATATGATTATATACTTCGCCGGAAAATGAGGATAAAAGTAAATTGGAAATGAACATGATATATACATACAAACTAGGAAGAGATGTAAGTTAGGATAAATAATTTCAGTAGGAATATTTTGGAAAGAGTATACCAAACTAAAATAACGGAATGATAATCGGAAATATATGAGATAGAGAGAAAGGAAATACATGCAATTCTGAAAATAATATTTAAACGAGAATACTAACCGGGTATGGTTAGCGGAATAGTAATCATATGCATATCATATTTACTGTGCATTTGTGTGACTGTATACTTGTTATTAATTATATATAGGAACTGATAACGTGAACGAGCACTTGGAACCGGAATCAGAAGAAGAGTTTCCGGGGGAATTTATCGGCTAAGGTGAGGATAAGTAAAAATCAATATACCGCCCGTAATATCAAGTTGTTGTTTGTTTCCTGTGTGTGTCATTGCTGGGATGATACTAATTTTTGTGGCTGTGAATGGTTGCTGTGGAAAGTATTGATTGTTGTTGATGTTTATGATGTTAGTAATGATAAATTTTCCGTTGTTTTTAATTGTCTGTGAGTTTGACATGATTTGAGTACTAGAACATTAATATGTGGAATCTGATGGTTAAGAGGTGTTGATTATTATCCGGACGAGCGGAGAGGCTACGAGCCTGCTCGGGATGATGAGCAATGGTCGGTTAATAGGAGTGTAGTAACATGTTGAGGAGGAAGAAAATAATAAAATGGAAACACTTAGACATCTAGTAAGTCACAGTTAAATGTTGGAATAGCCTGATGGTAGTCTTTCTATTTATGGTGCTGGGGGAGAGTGTGCTTGGGGTCTGCTCCCCGTCTGGGCCAGTTATTACGTGGAGGCACCAGGGCGGGGTCCACAGGCTAGCTAGCTTGACTACCTGGCGACGGCCACCATTTAACTTATGATAGGGGCCTTGTTAATAAAAATGGATTAGTGTGTCTAGGATAACATAGAGTACCTCACCTGCGTGACTCAGTCACGTAGTTTGATTGTGCGTAGTTCAGGTACGTTCGAGGCATGCTGTGGCGCACCCTCTGTCAGGCCCGGATCCATCCTGCATTGCATCATTTTCATTACTATTGTTGTGTTGTATTAAGACTTCCGCTGTTTGCATTTGTCACCCTACTTCTGTTGCTCGCTGAAATAATGTCTCCGTATCGGGACAAGTACTGATGTTGTAATATTACTGTTGGCTTGTGATATTTATCTATCATGGATTCTGTAGTAGTATGTGGTCCCACGTATTTACTGTGTAATACGGTAAATACGGATCGGGGCGTTGCATTTTGGTAGCAGAGCGGGTTGTAGGTCCTTGGTTGGTGTTTGATTGTCTGTGCATATCCTGCTTCACATGTTATAGATTTGATACTCATGCATACATCTTCATATAGGAAGGACGAGATGGATCCGGCTGAGGGTCACCAGCATGCCGCCCAACAACACTTGGAAGAGGACCAAGTGTCAGTCGGTCAACCACATGTGTACGGGGAAGAACCGCATATATACGATGGGGTACCGGGTATGCCATACCAGATGTCCTTGCAGATGATGCAGATGATGACCCAGATCCTTCATCGACAGACAGCTGGGGGACCAGTCGAAGACCTTGTTTTTACCAAGCTATCTGAGCTTGGAGGTGAGCCTTTCTCAGGAGCGACTGACCCCCGTGAGGCGGATGAGTGGCTACGTCAGATTGCCAGGGTCATGCTTAAGATCAAGTGCAAAACTGACCGACCAGTGGGCGAACTATGCCGCTTCTCTTCTCCGTGAAGAAGCAGCAAAATGGTGGGAATCTACCACAAGGGACCTACCAAAACCAGTGGTGATGCCATGGGTTGAGTTCACGGCCATGTTCAAGGATAAGTTCATTACCGAGGAATTTCAGGAACGCATGCAGTGCGAATTCCTGGAATTGCGCCAGGATAATATGACCGTGACAGGGTATGAGAAGAAGTTTGATCATCTGTCCCTGTATGTTGGGGATCTGGTAGCAACTGCCAAAGCCAGATGCCAATGTTTCTGGAGAGGTCTACATCCTGACATCCGAGCTATCATGGGATGCAAGGATTATGCTGGATATCAGGACATGGTAAGGGATGCTCAGAAGGCTGAAGTTGCATGGCGTGATCAACACGAGTATCGTCGGAAGACAAATGCACCGCAGGTTCCTCTTAGTCAGAACAAGAAGCCATATGCACCTGCTGCTAGTGCACCTACAGCTAGACGAGGACAGTATCAGCAGATGACTCATGGACGTGGTTGGACTAACAATTGCGGAGCTTCGACTGGAGGATAGAGTGGAACCGGAGTGACTAATATTGGAGATAACCGCTTTCGAAGACCCATATCATCGGTCAGATGCTTTGAGTGCAATGAGTTGGGACATTATCGTTATGCATGCCCAAAGCTTGAGAGTCAGCAACTCTGCACCGGCACCAACAATTCAAGCCTCTGTGGCTAGCGTGCCAAGTGGATCTAGAGCTCATGGACAAGGTCATGGTCGTGGGAATCCTTCAGCAAGGACCCATTCTAGAGCTAACCAAAGCACAGCAGTCCCCAGAGCTTTTGTCATCACCGCGGAGGAAGACCCTAATGCTGCCTAAGTTATAGCAGGTATCTTTACAGTACATAATAGTGTTGCATTCACATTAATAGATCCTGGATCTACACATTCCTTTATAGCTCAAACCTATTCCATGCAACATAACTGTGAAGATATATCCCTAGAAAAACCGATGAGGGTTAGGTTACCCGCGAGCATCATAGTAAGGTTAGAAAGAGTTTGTAAGGATGTGCCGTTAGTATACGAGAACGAAACCTTTCCTGCTCGACTCATTGTCTTGAACATGGGAGGATTTGATATAATCCTAGGCATGGATTCGTTGTCGAAGTATCGAGCTTTGGTAGATTGTCGAGCTAAGCAAGTGAGGTTGACATCCGCCGAAGGTCGGTCGATTATTTTGTCCGGAGTGGGGAAAACTATAACCACATGTAGTATCTCTACTACCTAGGGCTACGGAATGAAGCAGCATGGTCCAGATGCTTTGTTGACCCACAAGATCCTACCCTGGAAGATGTATCAGTTGTGAGGGAGTTTGTTGATGTTTTCCCAGATGATCTACCAGGTTTGCCACCCAACAGAGAGGTGAGTACACCATCGATCCTGTACCTGGAGGTACACCTATCTCGATGGCACCATACAGGATGGCACCAATAGAGCTTCAGGAGCTGAAGAAGCAGCTAGACGAACTACTGGAGAAAGGTTTCATCAGACTTAATACCTCACCATGGGGTGCACCAGTTTTGTTTGTGAAGAAGAAGGACGGTAGTCTGCAGATGTGTGTAGACTATCGACAGTTAAACAAGGTGACAGTCAAGAACAAGTACCCGTTACCGAGGATTGATGATCTTTTTGATCAGCTTCAAGGAGCAACGGTGTTTTCAAAGATTGATCTCCGATCGGGCTATCACCAGATTAAGATTTTGGAGAAGGACATACCAAAGACAGCTTTTCGCACACGGTATGGCCACTTCGAATTCACTGTGGTACCTTTCGGCTTGACCAATGCACCAGCAGTATTCACGTGCTTGATGCACTTGGTACTGAATGAGTTCCTGGATAAGTTCGTTGTGGTCTTCATCGACGATATCCTCATCTACTCTAAGAGCAAGGAGGAGCACGAAGAGCATTTGAGGATAGTGCTTCAAAGGTTACGGGAGAAGCAGCTGTATGCCAAATTCAGCAAGTGAGAATTTTCGCTTGGAGAAGTTTCCTTCCTCGAACATGTAGTAGGCGGGGATGGAATAAAGGTTAATCCTGCCAAAGTTAAGGTTGGGTTGGAGTGGGAGCCTCCTAAGAATGTGTCCGAAGTCAGGAGTTTTCTTGGCCTTGCAGGATACTATCGGAGGTTTATTGAAGGTTTTTCCCTAATAGCCAGTCCCATGACCAAGCTATTAAGGAAAGAGCAAGCTTTTGTTTGGAGCCCAGAATGCCAACGGAATTTTGAGGAGCTTAAGAAGAAGCTGACCACGACACCAGTGCTAACAATACCCAAGCCAAGAGTGGAGTATGTGTTGTTTTGTGACGCATCAGGTCTTAGTTTAGGAGTCGTGCTGATGCAAGAAGGACGAGTGATTGCCTATGCCTCCAGACAGCTAAGGACTCATGAGAAGAACTACCCGACACATGATCTTGAGATGGCAGCTGTGATTTTGGCTCTGAAGATTTGGAGACACTACTAGTTTGGAGAGAAGTGTTGAATCTTCACCGACCACAAAAGTCTCAAGTACATCATGACTTAGAAGGAACTTAACCTGCGACAAAGACGTTGGGTTGAGTTGCTCAATTATTATGATTGTACTATCGAGTATCACCCAGGAAAGGCTAATGTGGTTGCTGATGCTTTGATTCGGAGACAACTGGGAGATGGTTCCACTAATTACTCGATGTTCCCACTTATCGAGTTAAGGAAGTTGGGAGCTGACTTGACAGTGGATGAAACAGGAGCCTTATTGGCACACATGAGTGTCAAGTCCAACCTAAGAGGTTGGATAGTAGAGTTACAAGATGGAGATCCTGACCTGGCCAAGCTAAAAGAAAGAGTAAGTAGTGGGAAGGAAGATAAGTTTCGTATAGCTGAAGATGGTGCACTGATGTTTGGGAAACGGGTATGTGTACCCAATGTCAGTAATTTGCGTACCCAGATTCTGGAAGAAGGTCATATGACGCCATATGCGATGCATCCTAGAAGCACCAAGATGTATCAGAACCTGAAAAGCCATTTTTGGTGGCCTCGTATGAAGAAGGATGTAGCAGAGTATGTCGCAAGATGCATTACCTGTCAGCAGATGAAAGCCGAACATCAAGCTCCAGCAAGTAAGATGAGATCGTTGACAATACCAGAATGGAAGTGGGAGATGATCACCATGGATTTTGTGATTGGGTTACCGATGACTCGGAGGCAACATGATGCTATTTGGGTCATCGTTAACCGATTAACGAAATCGGCTCATTTCCTCCCCATTTACCAAACTGATACCATGGACAGGTTGGCGAGCAATTATGTTGCTGAAGTTATGAGACTACATGGGATTCCAAAGTCCATAGTTTCTTACAGAGATCCCAGATTCACATCACGTTTCTGGAAGAGTTTACAAGCAGCGCTTGGAACCAAGTTGAGCTTCAGTACCGCTTTTCATCCTCAGACAGATGGACAGTCTGAGAGGACTATACAGACGCTGGAGGACATGCTTAGAGCTTGTGCACTCAACTTCAATGGAAGTTGGGATAAGTACCTACCCGTGGCAGAGTTTGCATATAACAATGGCTATCATTCTAGTATCGGTATGCCACCTTTTGAAGCTCTATATGGAAGGAACGGTAGAAGTCCAATTTGTTGGGATGAAGAAGGCTTACGGTTGATCATTGGACCGAATTTAGTCAAACAGACAGTTGAAAAGATTCAGACAGTGAAACAGTGCATGAGAGCTGCTTAGGATCGACAAAAGAGCTATGCCGACAAACACCGACGCGAGATGGAGTATAACGTTGGTGAGAAGGTTTTTCTCAGAGTAGCACCATGAAAAGGTGTGATCAGGTTCGGCAAAAGAGGAAAGCTGAGACCAAGGTATATCGGACCATACGAGATCGTCGAGAGGATCGGACCTTTGGCTTACAGGTTGTCATTACCTGAAGAGCTTTCACGCATACATGATGTGTTTCACGTCTCTATGCTGAGGAGATACCGATCAGATCCTAGCCATATCGTGGCCCCGGTAGATGTTGAAGTGTCAGAGGATCTTACCTATACAGAAGTACCGGAATAGGTCCTTGACCGAGAAGTACGGCAATGGCGGAACCGCACCATTCCCATGGTAAAGGTCAAGTGGAGTAAGCATTCCGCTAACAAGTCTACATGGGAAGTCGAAGAACACATGCGATCCCAGTATCCACATCTCTTCACCGGATCGGAGTGAATTTCAGGGACGAAATTTTTTTAAGATGGGTAGACTGTAACAGCCCGGGTAAAAATTTATATTTTTACCGGGACTATAAAATGCTTTGCACAGTAATTTACCATATGAAAATAATCTTGGGTAATTATTCCATGGTAACCGAGCATCGGATTCTAAAACCGAGCCTGTTTTGAACTCGGGATATTTTTGCGAAATTTCTGGGACGAGTTGGAATTTTCGGGATTTGGGAAGCTGTGAAAAGACGATTACGCCCATGGTTTAGTTTGGAAGCTAAAGGGTGGTAGGAGGGCATAATGGTCATTTTGCTGAGTTAGGTTCTTCCCTACTTAATCATGCACGTACAGCAACTCCATCATTCTGCATAGTTTTTGGATCGTTGCCGACACCTTTATACGACCTTTTCTTTTTCCCGTTTGTCCGCCACTGAAACGCCCCGACCCGTATTTACCGTACACAGTAAACACGTGCCGGAACTATGACGACCCAACCAAGCCAAGCCCAGCATACAGTGTATACAACAGAAACTCGGGCTCAACAGCCCAAATTAGAAAACATCAATAACAACATATCCGGCCCAATGGCCCAACAATAACAATAATAATGCATAGCGGAAGACTTAATAACTCACAAAGACACTGTATGCGACACTGATGCAAACTATGGATCCCAGTCCTGTCCAAGGGATAACGCCGCTGTCTGTCTGGAATGCACCAAACCTGTACCACAAATAATCCATCCTACGGGATGAAAGCCCGCAGGTGAGGGGTGAGTTCGAAGTGCTCACCGACGAAGGATAGACAATCAATATGAAACACTATAATTACTCAAGGTGGAAAACAAACAAAAACCGCCAAAATAAAACAAATCAAATGACTCAATAAAATTTTAATTTCCAAATTTTATCTTTCCGGGTCCCGTCACGGATAAGCTAGGGGTCAGACCTGGGTATCAACATATTCCGGGTGCCAGACCAAATCCAGAGAACCCAGGGATCGACATCCCAAAAATACGAACCCAGGGATAGACATCCCAAAAATAATCACGGGATAGACATCCCAAGCATAGACATGCTTATCACAAGTAACCCAGGTCAAGGCCACCACGAAACAGTCTTAAACCATCGATTCGTACCACTACTTACCACGTGACAATTATATTATTATCATCACAACCAAATCACAGGGATCAACATCCCTATCCAAAATCAAGGATCGACATCCTTATCACAATTTATTATTTAATCCTTAATACTTTATACCAAAAGACACAGCAAACGACATCCAGAAACAACCAGGACACTAGGATAAACATCCCGAACCAAACCACAGCAAATGTGACAAACAATAGTGCAACAACCATCAAACACAACAACCGAGTAATATAGGCACATAATGAAGGAAATCCATCCTCACCTTGGCCGATTACTCAACTCCGGAAACAATGACCGGTCCTAAGCCGGCTCCTCGAGAAACTGCCCGATATCCGAACCTATACAACAAAACAATATATACACTTAAATGCACATAATCGGTATGCCATGACACCAAAACTGGGAAATAACCCATCCCGGTTACATATCTTTTATTATTTCCATTTACCGAAAATATTATATCGTACGTATATCCGAATATAATTTCGGTACCATACTTTAATTAGAACTTTTTCCAAAATATTTTCATAAAACAATATACTTTTCCAAAATAATAATTACCACAATTTTTCTGGACATTATAACATATGTATATATTTTCTATAATATTTCCATAAAAATTATTATACTTCCCAAAATATAATTTCTAAGTATTATTATCTTTAGAAAACTTTATTTCCAGAAAGTATATTCACATAAACTTATTTTCTAAAAATAAATACAAATTTATAAATATACATATATATTTCTCAAATTATTCCCGTATGCATAAATATTAATTATTTTCCATATCTCATATTTTCCCAAAACATTTCCATAGTATATATACCCCTTTCTAAAATATTTTTTATATTTATTTAACTCAACTTGTATTTTTTTTTCCCATAAGGTTTTTACCATCATTTAATTTTTTCTTAGATGATAATCATATATATATGTTTATATATATTTTCCAAAAATTACTATATCAAAATATTTATTTCCAGAATATATATATCCTTTTTTTATCAAACGTTTATTATTATTTTTTTTAATTTCTAGACTGGGCCAAGTGGTGCAAGCCCAGCCCAGTGCTTAACCCCTTAACCCAGATATAACCAAACTGGAACCGAGGCCCACTAGTCTAGGCCCGTTAACAACAGCCCACAACGACCCAGGCCCCAGGTCAAAAGAGAACTGGGCCAACCCAAACAGGATCGGGTCAAACCCGTCACAGATGTGTCGACCCGCGTCTCCTCCATGCCCAGCTCACCTTGGGTGAGTTCCGACAGCGCGGCGACGCAGGCGGCACAACGGAACGGGCAGCAGCAGCAAGGGTGGCGTGCAGGGAGGCGACGATGGTGGCGTGTCGCGGAGAGGGAAGAGGAAGGACGAGGGTTTGTCCGGTCCTCACGACGTCGGGTCGTCGCTCCATGGACAGCGGCGGTTCTGCGATGGCGGAAGGAGGAGAACCGGGGCGGCACAGGTTACGGACGTGGGTGGCGACGTCGATGTCGGCAGAGGCGAGGCCTACTGTGGCGGCGGCTGTGACGCAGGTGGTGGAGGCGTCACTGGAGACCGTCGGCAGATCTGCAAAGGAGGTCGGTGGCGCGACGGTGTTACTGCGACGTGGAGGCGGCGTGCGACGTGGAGGCGGTGGTGAGGAGAAGAGAGGAGCTCGGCGTCGGGTTGGTGTCGACCTCGGGTCGGACGCGAGGAGGGAGGAGCTGGGGAGGTCGACGCGACAGGGAGGAAAGGAGAAGGAGGGAAAGAAGGAAGGAGGAAGGAGGAGGGGCTGGTCACGGGTTTTGGTGTAGCCGGTGATGGTGTTTGTGTAGTGGTGCTTTGTTGTGTTTTTTTTTTTAAAACAAGGCTTGGTTTTCATTTTTTTGCAGGAACGAAGGAGTGATCTTGCAGAGACAAGGAAAGGAGTTGCAGGTTGGGTTTGGGCAACGGAAGTAGAAACAAAAAGATGTGCACTGGGAGCAGATAGTCACAGGTATCACAGGGAAATAAAAAAAAAGCGAGCATCTCACAGGCAACACAGGCCATCACAGGTCTACAGTGGGTGGCGGCTGCGTGACTCCATCACGCAGTCTTGTCCCGTCCGGACCAGAAAATAACCGGTACCCCCTTGGTTATTTTTCCGGTGTGATTTTTCTGAGGATTCCGGGACCCGAGAAAATACCAACTTAGGCCCGAAAAATCCACTGAAAAATCTCGAGCGCGGGAAAACTCTCGGTTACGAAAAACGATACCCGTTTTATCTTGAATTAATTACCCAAGACTAATTCAACAATAAATCACTATAGAAAGACTTTTACAGTCCGGTAAAAATCCAAAATTTTTACCCGGGCTGTTACAGTCTACCCACCTTAAAAAGAATTTTGTCCCCGAAATTCCGCCGTCTTATCTGTGGGTCCTACCATGATATGCTTCTGGCACACTCCACCAGGTGTCCAAACTCAACGCGATATGTCACTTATACCCTTAAGCGACATCTCATCCTCTATAAGAACCAAGCCTCCTGACTGGCAAACTCACACACAGTCATGGACTCTCCAATCCGATCTCGAACTACCTCAGACTCCGAGAACAACAGCTACATCGGCGGCACTGCTTTCCCAACAAGCTCCGATGAAGAACCTCCCAAGAAACGGTTCAAAACCAACATTATCGGCCTGAAGGAACACATGGTCGTCTCCAGTAGATGACGTAAGAAGCTTACCAACAAAAAAACTGAGGATCGGAAGGGCAAAGCAACGGATGAAATCAGCACTCCGCAGCAGACTCTGACGCAGCTGAACGCCTCACTGAAGAAGATCAGCTCGGCGGTGATGCAGATCAAACAGGAGTGCGCGGAACTCTTCCCTCACGTCAAGAATATCCAAAAACTTGTAAAAGACCTAGAGAAGCATGTAACTCAATAGAGTACCTCTTCTCTGTATTGTAAAACCGTTATGAAATAAATAAAATAAGTTTCCTTTTTTAAATCAAAATTCTTATATTACAAAATCTTATGTTAAACAGAAAATCAAAACATCTCAAAGCAGATTGAAAATCAACAATAAGAATATAAATCAAACATAAATAAATTAAAAAAAAATCGTTTAACAAAATCAAAACATAAAGAAATTAAGACAAAACGTATTTTCATGATCGGTGCTCGTATCGGATGTAATCATCCTCGAACCCAAGAAACGTAACACGTGCAACTAACGGTGACGTCGGTTTCCCTCGCAAAAAAGATATCCGTTAACTCGCACGGTGACGATCATGAGAGCGTCCTGCGTCCCTCGAAAGAAACGTTACCCACTTGTTCACAAATTCTGCATGAGCGAAAAACATCTGTCAAGACATCGTATACCTCCATGATGTCCGAACAGGTATAACCTTGTCGCACATACACTCTACTCGAGGTATGGTCCCATCAGTCCAGCCTCAACGGTCACGAATGCATGTGATAAAAGATGCAGGAAAATGTAGAAAAACCATGAAAAGAAAGGACAAAATAGCCAGGGCGAAAGAAAATCATAAGGTGGAAAAGGCTGAAAACTCTGGCATTTGTAGCCCGAAAAACGTATAAAGTAACAAAGCAATAAATGAAGCAACGACAAATTTTCAAAAAGCAAAATCTTGAAGATCGAAAACAGTAATCACGCTCCCCATAAGAGTATAAAAGACGGAGCGGTGAGGTGTAAACCATCAAAAGCATTTAGATGCAAACAACGCTCAAGCAAACAAAACCACAACGCTTAGAAAAAAAACAAAATACCCACGCGTCCAAAATACGATGCCTGCTCCATCATCCGTCTTCTTCGTCGAAGGTGCCAATCTAGGCAGAAGGAACCGACTGGCCTACAGCATGATCAACGAGCGTCCAGAAGAACTACCGAACGAGCTCGGCAGGATGCCCCGTCTGGTCTTCGTCGACGAACTCTACTCGTCGAGGTTCTTCGTCACTCCCATAGAAGAGACGTTCTTCCTGGAGGACCATGGCACTCTGAGGACCTCCTTCTACGGCTCGGCCAACTCCACCATGTTCTTCATCTCCGAAAGACTTCAAGAGTTCAACCTAGAGTCCACTTGCCATTTCCTGGAGCAAGGCACCTACTATCAGCTCTCGATGACGGCCCAGAGCATGCCTAGAGTCACTCGGTTGCCCGTAACTTGGCCAAAGGCCCGACTACTGGTGTGGAACTGCAGAGGAGTCGCTAGGCATTCCCAAGAGTTCTCGCGTACCCTGAGGGACCTGAAGAACCAGTACAAACCAAACATGGTTCCTCTCACGGAGACCCAGTGGCAACCTGAAGACGATCACGGTCTCATCCCACTCCGGTTCCCTCAAGCAAACCGGTTCGAGCTTCCCGGCCAGAACAACGCAAGCGGCATGTGCTTCTCGTGGAGCGACAGCATCCAAGTCAACATCAACAATGACCCCAACAGCTTCAGGGTCAACGTCGTTCCGAGAAGATAAATGTATTTTCTTTTTAAAAAAATACCAATGTAATATTTATGTTTGTAATATTAATATTAGCAATATTAATAATATTTATATTTCCGCTTATTTATGGCATCATTACCTCTTATGTGTATGTTCTGCGACAGCTGACGTCCCTTATCTGGATCCATAATGCACTAACTAAATGATATAAAATAATAAACAAATGGAGCGAACTATGCAAACAAGACAACAAACACACAAAGATTGCCCAACAAGACCTAACGCCCACTCCGCTACCAAAATGAAACGCCCCGACCCGTATTTACTGTACATAGTAAACACGTGTCGGAACTGTGACGACCCAACCAAGCCAAGCCCAGCTTACAGTGTATACAACAGAAACTCGGGCTCAACAGCCCAAATTAGAAAACATCAATAACAACATATCCGGCCCAATGGCCCAACAATAACAATAATAATGCACAACGGAAGACTTAATAACTCACAAAGACACTGTATGCGACACTGATGCAAACTATGGATTCAAGTCCTGTCCAAGGGATAACGCCGCAGCCTGCCTGGAATGCACCAAACATGTACCACAAATAATCCATCCTATGAGATGAAAGCCCGCAGGTGAGGGGTGAGTCCGTAGTGCTCACTGACGAAGGATAGACAATCAATATGAAACACTATAATTACTCATGGTAGAAAACAAACAAAAACCGCCAAAATAAAACAAATCAAAAGACTCAATAAAATTCCAATTTCCAAATTTTATCTTTCCGGGCCCCGTCACGGATATGCTAGGGGTTAGACCTGGTTATCAACATATTCCAGGTGCCAGACCAAATCCAGAGAACCCAGGGATCGACATCCTAAAAATACGAACCCAGGGATAGACATCCCAAGTATAGACATGCTTATCACAAGTAACCCAGGTCAAGGCCACCACGAAACAGTCTTAAACCATCGAGTCGTACCACTACTTACCACGTGACAATTATATTATCATCATCACAACCAAATCACAGGGATCAACATCCCTAACCAAAATGTATATAACATATGTATATATTTTTCATAATATTTCCATAAAAAATATTGTACTTCCCAAAATATAATTTCTAAGTATTATTATCTTTAGAAAACTCCATTTCCAGAAAGTATATTCACATAAACTTATTTTCTGAAAATAAATACGAATTTATAAATATACATATATATTTCTCAAATTATTCCCGTATGCATAAATATTAATTATTTTCCACATCTCATATTTTCCCAAAACATTTCCATAGTATATATACCCCTTTCTAAAATATTTTTTTATATTTATTTAACTCAACTTGTATTTTTTTCCCATAAGGTTTTTACCATCATTTAATTTTTTCTTAGATGATAATCATATATATATATATATATATATATATATATATATGTTTATATATATTTTCCAGAAATTATTATACCAAAATATTTATTTCCAGAATATATATATCCTTTTTTTATCAAACGTTTATTATTATTTTTTTAATTTCCGGACTGGGCCAAGTGGTGCAAGCCCAGCCTAGTGCTTAACCCCTTAACCCAGATATATCCACACTGGAACCCAAGTCCACTAGTCTAGGCCCGTTAACAACAGCCCACAACGACCCAGGCCCCAGGTCAAAAGAGAACTGGGCCAACCCAAACGGGATCGGGTCAAACCCGTCACAGATGGGTCGACCCGCGTCTCCTCCATGCCCAGCTCACCTTGGGTGAGTTCCGACAGCGCGGCGACGCAGGCGGCACAACGGAACGGGCAGTAGCAGCAAGGGTGGCGTGCAGGGAGGCGACGACGGTGGCGTGTCGCGGAGAGGGAAGAGGAAAGAGGAAGGACGGGGGTCTGTCCGGTCCTCACGACGTCGGGTTCGTCGCTCCATGGACAGCGGCGGTTCTGCGATGGCGGAAGGAGGAGAATCGGGGCGGCACAGGTTACGGACGTGGGTGGCGACGTCGATGTCGGCAGAGGCGAGGCCTGCTGTGGCGGCGGCTGTGACGCAGGTGGTGGAGGCGTCACTGGAGACCGTCGGCAGATCTGCAAAGGAGGTCGGTGGCGCGACGGTGTTGCTGCAGGCGACAAGGCAAGGTGGAGGCGGCGTGCGGCGTGGAGGCGGTGGTGAGGAGAAGAGAGGAGCTCGGCGTCGGGCTGGTGTTGACCTCGGGTCTCACGCGAGGAGGGAGGAGCTGGGGAGGTCGGCGCGACGGGGAGGAAAGGAGAAAGAGGGAAAGAAGGAAGGAGGAAGGAGGAGGGGCTGGTCACGGGTTTTGGTGTAGCCGGCGATGGTGTTTGTGTAGTGGTGTTTTGTTGTGTTTTTTTTAAAAAAACAAGGCTTGGTTTTCATTTTTTTGCAGGAACGAAGGAGTGATCTTGCAGAGACAAGGAAAGGAGTGCACTGGAAGCAACGAAAGTTGAAGCAAAAAGATGTGCACTGGAGCAGATAGTCACAGGTATCACAGGGAAATAAAAAAAGCGAGCATCTCACGGGCAACACAGGCCATCACAGGTCTACAATGGGTGGCGGCTGCGTGACTCCATCACGCAGTCGTGTCCCGTCCGGACCAGAAAATAACCGGTACCCCCTTGGTTATTTTTCCGGTGTGATTTTTCTGAGGATTACGGGACTCGAGAAAATACCAACTTAGGCCCGAAAAATTCACGGAAAAATCTCGAGCGCGGGAAAACTCTCGGTTACGAAAGACAATACCCGTTTTACCTTGAATTAATTACCCAAGAATAATTCAACGGTAAATCAATGTAGACAGACTTTTACAGTCCGGTAAAAATCCAAAATTTTTACCCGAGCTGTTACAGCCACAATTAAACGTTCCTTCTTTTCTGACTATAAGGACAAACCCAGTATAATTCTCCTGCCTGCAAACCATAAACATCCATCATCTTCCTCCTACTGCAAAACACATAACACAACCCACTGCAACTTACCCACAAAACCAAACCAGAAAAAGAAAAGATAAAAAAAAAAACAACAACAACAGCAACAACAGCACACCCACGCCACCATCCCATCTTTTCTCCTCCCCTCACGCGTGACCACCACGTGCATCACCGACCGACACCACCACCACGAGCCACCCACCTTCCTGCCCTCTGCTCTTCCCCTTTCCCCTCGCTCGCCGTCGCTCTGCCCTCTCAACGCCGCCGTGAAGGAACAACAGCCGCCGCACGTGTTGCCGCCAGCCGTTTCCCCTCGTTGCTCCTCGCCACCAACGCCACCGTACCAAGCTGCAGCAAGCTTGGGTCCGTCGCCACCAACTTGCGCGACCACTGCAGCCATCGTCGCCGTCCTCACAACGTCGGACCCGCGCCTGCAACCATCCTTGCCCCGCCTCGACATCGCCGCCGTTCCGCCAACGTGAGCAGCCGCGTCCAAGGTTGAAGACAACCCATAGTGGGCCGTGGCTGCTGGATCCAGGATGATGGGCCTGTTGTCTTGGAACAGTGGGCCGGACCTCCTTGGGTTTGGGTTAATCCTTTGGACTGGGTTGTTGGTAAAAAAAAAAAAAAAAACTTGGCCCAGTTCGTTTTAATTACATAAAAAGATGGACACATACATATAATTATATTTCTGAAAATATGTATATAAATTATATGATTATATACTTCACCGGAAAATGAGGATAAAAGTAAATTGGAAATGAACATGATATATACATACATACTAGGAAGAGATGTAAGTTAGGATAAATAATTTCAGTTGGAATATTTTGGAAAGAGTATACCAAACTAAAATAACGGAATGATAATCGGAAATATATGAGATAGGGAGAAAGGAAATACATGCAATTCTGAAAATAATATTTAAACGAGAATACTAACCGGGTATGGTTAGCCGAATAATAACCATATGCATATCATATTTACTGTGCATTTGTGTGACTGTATATTTGTTATTAATTATATATAGGAACTGATAATGTGAACGAGCACGTGGAACCGGAATCAGAAGAAGAGTTTCCAAGGGGAATTTATCGGCTAAGATGAGGATAAGTAAATATCAATATACCACCCGTAACATCAAGTTGCTGTTTGTTTACTGTGAGTCATTGCTGGTATGATACTAATTTTTGTGGTTGTGAATGGTTGCTGTGGAAAGTATTGATTGTTGTTGATGTTGATGATATTAGTAATGATAAATTTTCCGTTGTTGTAATTGTCTGTGAGTTTGACATGATTTGAGTACTGGAACATTAATATGTGGAATCTGATGGTTAAGAGGTGTTGATTATTATCCGGATGAGCGGAGAGGCTACGAGCCTGCTCGGGATAATGAACAATGGTCGGTTAATAGGAGTGTAGTAACATGTTGAGGAGGAAGAAAATAATAAAATGGAAACACTTAGACATCTAGTAAGTCACAGTTAAATGTTGGAATAGCCTGATGGTAGTCTTTTTATTTATGGTGCTGGGGGAGAGTGTGCTTGGGGTTTGCTCCCTGTCTGTACCAATTTTTATTTTAGGCGCTGGGGGAGAGTGTGCTTGGGGTCTGCTCCATGTCTGTGCCAGTTATTACGTGGAGGTACCAGGGCAGGGTCCACGGGCTAGCTAGCTTGACTACCTGGCGACGGCCACCATTTAACTTGTGATAGGGGCCCTGTTAATAAAAATGGATTAGTGTGTCTAGGATAACAGAGAGTACCTTCTGTCTGTTACCATCTGTGAAGTAATTTTCTGTGACTTGGTTATTATTGGTTGCCTGTATATTTATCTTTGCTTATGGATTTTACCCGGTGAGCACTTCGGACTCACCCCTCGCCTGCGTGACTCGGTCACGTAGTTTGATTGTGCGTAGTTCAGGTACGTTCGAGGCATGCTGTGGCGCACCCTCCGCCAGGCCTGGGTCCATCCTGCATTGCATCATTTTCATTACTATTGTTGTGTTGTATTAAGACTCCCGCTGTTCGCATTTGTCACCCTACTTCTATTGCTCGCTGTAATAATGTCTCCGTAATGGGACAAGTACTGATGTTGTATTATTACTGTTGGCTTGTGATATTTATCTGTCATGGATTCTGTACTAGTATGTGATCCCACATATTTACTGTGTAATATGGTAAATACGGATCGGAGCGTTTCAATGAACATGATTAACATAAATTCGTAACAAATTAATAGAATTATCCTCTTTATTAAATATATAATTTAATGACAATAGTACACCTTTGTAATAATATAACTTTGATAGTAATATTACAAATGGACAAATAATATAAATTACACAAGAAGGGAGGATGCTTAAAGGAGGTGTGTGAGAATGAAAAAAGAGTGAGTTTAAGTTGGGATATCAAATGTAAAAATGTAATGAATGAAGGAGGTATTTGTAGGTGAAAAAAATATAGAATAAAAATAAATAAGTTAGGTTGGATTATGAGAATAAAATGACATAGATTTAGGTAATAAACATGAAAACAATTGAGGTAGAAGAGTAAATCTATTTGCAAATTAGGTGTAAGAAAAAATATTTACCTGTGATAAATTCAATGGCATTAACAATAATTTATTTACAACACAATTATGAATACGACTAGACTCTAGACGTAACACTAATAAGAAAAATATAAAAAGTTGTTCAAAATCCACATCTCCCTCTCTCCCCCTCTCCCAAAACAAAACACACACAAACAAATACATTTTGACGATCTAAGGCAGTAAAGTCATAGGGAGAGCAAAAGGTTCTGAAACGCCCCGACCCGTATTTACCGTACACAGTAAACACAAGCCGGAACTGTGACGACCCGGCCAATCAAGGCCCAGCATACAGTGTATACAACAATAACTCGGGCCCAACGGCCCAAAATAGTAAAACAACATAAATAGCAAAACCGGCCCAATGGCCCAATAATAGTAAAAACAATGCACAGCGGAAGACTTATAAAACTCACATAAACACTGTATGCATAGATGCAAACTATGGATCCGAGCCCTGTCCAAGGGATAACACCGCAGCCTGTCTGGAATGCATCAACCTGTACCAAAAGTAACTCATCCTACGGGATAAAAGCCCGCAGGTGAGGGGTGAGTCCGAAGTGCTCACCGACGAAGGAAAGACAATCAATATGAACACTAAAATTACTCAAGTCGAAAACACAGGCTAAACAACCCAACCAAAAGACTCGACCCAAAACCCGTCCAAGACCAAAAGACTCAAATAAAACCAATTTCCAATTTTATCTTTCCGGGCCCCGTCACGGATAAGCTAGGGTCGTACCAAGTTATCAACCTGTTCCTGGTGCCAGATCAAAAAGAACCCGGGATCAACATCCCAATAACAAACTCAGGGATCAACATCCCAATCAAACTGGCATCAACATGCCCATCACAAGTAACCCAGATCGTGGCCACCACAAAACAGTCTCTAACCATCCGGTTGTACCTCTACTTACCACGTGACAATTATATTATCATCATTTAAAATCAAAACGTAGGGATCGACATCCCTAACCAAAATACCGGGATAGACATCCCATCCAAAATACCAAGGATCGACATCCTTGTCACAATTTATTATTTAACCATTATACTCTATACCAAAAATACTCAAGGATAAACATCCAAAATTCAAAGCACGGGGATAAACATCCCAAAAACCAAAACAAAGCACTAGGATAAACATCCCGACAACAATCAAGGCAAACACAGTACTCAACAATGCAATAATCCAACAAACACAATAACCGAGTAATATAGGCACATATTGAAGGAAATCCATCCTCACCTTGGCCGATTACTCAACTTCGGAAACTATGACCGGTCCGACGCCGGCTCCTCGGGAAACTGCCCGATATCCAAACCTATACCACAAAACCATATATTCACATAAATGCACATAATCGGTATACTATGATGCCCAAATTGCGAAATACACCCATCCCGGTTACACATCTTTTATTATTATCATTTACCGAAAATATTTTACCGTACGTATTTCCGAATATAATTTCGGTACCATACTTTAATTAAAACTCTTTCAGAATATTTCCGTAACATAATTATAACTTGCCTTCCAAAATAATAGCAATGTAATTTTCCTAGAAATTATATCATTTATATGTATTTTCCAAAATAAGTTCATAAAATTATTTACTATAATATTATTTTCTAAAAGAAAATAATTATACATGTATATATATTTTCCAAAACAATTTTCATAAAATATATTACTTGCCGATATTAATCATCCAAATATTATTATATTATAAGACCATTCTTCCAGTAAACATAATTATATGAATTTATTTTCCCGGAAATAAATACAAATTTACGTATATACATATATATTTCCAAA
>JAKUCV010000634.1:0-15082 GCA_028386065.3 Turnera subulata | reverse complement strand
CAAGGATTTCCTATAGATGAACTCTCTATATATCTTCATCCTTGTTGCTTCAAATCTTGTACTCCTTTGTCTTAGACTTGTGCTTCATTGTTTGATGTCTTTTTGCTTTCTTCAAGGAATGAATTCATGAATGGAGCTTTGGTTAGTTTGTCATTATCAAAACCCTGAAATGAAACATGGAAGCATTAGTCCTAACAATCTGGGCATGGGCCGGTGCTTCGGGCCTGCTCCCTTGGTCTGGGCCGGTACTATTCATGGCCCAGTCCGTTTAATTAAAAAAACAATATATATATTTATTATTTCATAATCTGGTATATAATTTTGGAAAAAATTATATATTTACTTTGAGAAAATTATGGTTAATTTAATTCTTGTATTTTTAGGAAAATATAAATATATATACTTTGATAAATAATTAAGTTATGTTTTGGAAAACTATTACTAATTGGGAAAATATATATATACCATGAAAATAAATTTTGAAAATTTAATATATGTATTATTTTCTCTAGAAAATTATGGTTGAGGAATTTATATATATGTATGTACTTTTAAAATTAAGGGTAATTATAATTTTGTGTTGGAAAATATTATTATATATTGAGAAAAAGATAAATACTATATAAATATTTTCCGAAAATTATAAATACGTTATTATTTTTCTGGAAAAATTATGGTGATTATAATTTTTGAAATTATAATTATTCTATGGAAATATATTTTGAAAGGAGTTTTAATTAAAGTATGGTACCGAAATTATATTCGGAAATACGTACGGTTAAATATTTTCGGTAAAAGATAATAATAACGGATATAAACCGGGATGGGTTTATTTCGCAGTATTGGCATTATAGCATACCGATTATGTGCATTTATGTGTATAGATTATTTTATTGTATAGGTTCGGATATCGGGAAGTTTCCCGAGGAGCCGGCTTGGGACCGGACATTGTCTTCGGAGTTGAGTAATCGGCCAAGGTGAGGATGGATTTACTTCAATATGTGCCTGTATTACTCGGTATATTGTGCTTGATGTTTATTGCATTGTTGATGATTGCATTTGTTGTGATTGTTGTCGGGATGTTTATCCCAGTATTTTGATTTGGTATTTTTGGGATGTTTATCCCCGTGTTGATTTTCTGTGTCTTTTGGTTCAAAGTATAAATGGATTAATAATAAATTGTGAAAAGGATGTCGATCCTTGATTTTGGATGGGATGTCTATCCCGGCATTTTGGTTAGGGATGTCAATCCCTACGATTTGATTTTGATGACGATAATATAATTGTCATGTGATAGGTAGTGGTACGACTTGATGGTTTAAGATTATTTCGTGGTGGCCGTGACCTGGGTTCTTGTGATAAGCATGTCTATGCTTGGGATGTCTATCCCGTGATTATTTTTGGGATGTCTATCCCTGGGTTCGTATTTTTGGGATGTTGATCCCTGGGTTCTCTGGATTTGGTCTGGCACCCGGAATGTGTTGATAACCAGGTCTGACCTCTAGCTGATCCGTGATGGGGCCCAGAAAGATAAAATTGGAAATTGGATTTTATTTGAGTCTTTTGGTCTTGGACCGATTTTGGGTCGAGTCTTTATTTTGATGTGTTGGTTGTTTAGCCCTTGTTTGACTTGAGTAGTTATAGTGTGCATATTGATTGTCTTTCCTTCGTCTTTGAGCACTTCGGACTCACCCCTCACCTGCGGGCTTTCATCCCGTAGGATGAGTTATTTGTGGTACAGGTTTGGTGCATTCCAAACAGGCTGCGGCGTTATCCCTTGGACAGGGCTCGGATCCATAGTTTGCATCAGTGTCGCATACAGTGTTTTTGTGAGTTATTAAAGTCTTCCGCTGTGCATTATTTTGTTATTGTTGGGCCATTGGGCCGATTATGTTGTTATTGACGTTATTATTTTTGGGCCGTTGAGCCCGAGTTATTGTTGTATACACTGTATGCTGGGCTTGGTTTGGTTGGGTTGTCACAGTTTCGGCATGTGTTTACTGTGTACGGTAAATACGGGTCGGGGCATTTCGTTTTGGTAGCGGAGCGGGCGTTAGGTCTTGTTGGGCAGTCTTTGTGTGTTTGTTGTCTTTGTTTGCATAGTTCGCTCCATTTGTTTATTATTTTATATCATTTTAGTTAGTGCATTATGGATCCAGTCAAGGGACGCCAGCTGTCGCAGAACATACACATAAGAGGTAATGATGCCATGAATAAGCGGAAATATAAATATTATTAATATTACTAATATTTTCGTTACAAGCATAAATATTACATTGATATTTTATAAAAACTGAAAACATATTTATCTTCTCGGAACGACATTGACCCTGAAGCTAGTGGGGTCGTTGTTGATGTTTACTTGGATGTTGTCGCTCCACGAGAACCACTGCCGCCTGCGTTGTTCTGGCCTGGAAGCTGGAACCGGTTTGCTTGAGGGAACCGGAGTGGGATGAGACCGTGATCGTCTTGAGGTTGCCACTGGGTCTCCGTGAGAAGAACCATGTTCGGCTTGTATTGGTTTTTCAAGTCCCTCAGAGTACGCGAGAACTCCAGGGAACGCCTTGCGACTCCTCTGCAGTTCCACACCAGTAGTCGGGCCTTTGGCCAAGTTAGGGGCAGACGAGTTACTCTGGGCATGCTCTGGGCCGTCATCGAGAGTTGGTAGTAGGTACCTTGCTCCAGGGTATGGCAAGTGGACTCCAGGTTGAACTCCTGAAGCCTTTCGGAGATGAAGAACATGATGGAGTTGCCTGATCCGTAGTGGGAGGTCCTCAGAGTTCCATGGTCCTCCAGGAAGAACGTCTCTTCCATGGTAGTGACGAAGAACCTCGAGGAGTAGAGTTCGTCGACGAAGACCAGACGCGGCATCCTGCCGAGCTCGTTCGGTAGTTCTTCAGCACGTTCGTTGACCATGCTGTAGGCCAGTCGGTTCCTTCTGCCTAGATTGGCACCTTTGACAAAGAAGACTGAAGAGGGAGCAGGCATGTTGTGTTAAGACGTGTGGGTGTTTTGTTTTTCAGAGTTTTGTGGTTTTGTTTGCCTGGATGTTTGCTTGCTTTTAAATGCTTTTGATGATTTACACCTCACCGCTCCGTCTTTTATACTCTTATGGGGAGCGTGTTTACTGTTTTTGATTTTCAAGATTTGCTTTTTGAAAATTTTGCCGTTGCTTCATTTATTGTTTGTCACTTTATACGTTTTTCGGGCTACGATGCCAGAGTTTTTCAGCCTTTTTCCATTTCATGATTTTCTTTCACTCTGGCTACTTTGTCCTTTCCTTTCATGGTTTCTCATTATTTTTCCTGCATCTTTTATCATATGCATCCGTGACCGTTGAGGCTAGACTGATGGGACCATACCTCGAGTAGAACGCATGTGCGACAAGTTTACAACCGTTTGGACACCGTGGAGAGATACGAGACTTGACAGACGCTTTTGGCTCATGCGGAAATTGTGAACAAGTGGATACGTTTCTTTCGAGGGATACAGGACGCTCTCGTGATCGTCACTGTTAGCTCCGTATGTCACGTTTCTCGGGATCGAGGATGCTTAGGACCGATACGAGCACCGATCATGAAAACTCGTTTTGTTTTAATTTCTTTATGTTTTGATTTTGTTAAACGAGTTTTGTTTTTAATTTCTTCTTGTTCGATTTATATTTTTATTGTTGATTTTTGTTTTGCTTCGAGATGTCTTTAACTTTCTGTTAGCATGAGTCTACATAATTTAATAAGAGATTTTGATTTTAAAAGAAAACTTCTTTTATTTAATACATAATAGTTTTACAACAGGAGAAGAAGTACTCTATGGAGCTACTTGCTTCTCTAGGTCTTTTACAAGTTTTTGTACGTTCTTCATGTGAGGGAAGAGCTCTGCGCACACCAGTTCGATCTGCAACACCGCCGAGCTGATCTTTTTCAGTGAGACGTTCAACTGCGTCAGCGTCTGCCGTGGAGTGCTACTTTCAGCAGTAGCCTTACCCTTTCGATCTTCAGCTTTCTTGCCGGCACGCTTCTTTCGCCGTTTTGGGGAGACGACCATGTGTTCCTTCAGGCCGATGATGTTGGTTTTGAACCGCTTCTTTGGAGGTTCTTCATCGGAGCTTGTCGGGAAGGCAGTGCCACCTATGTAGCTGTTGTTCTCGGAGTCTGAGGTAGTTCTTGATCTCAGTGGAGAGTCCATGACTGTGTGTGAGTATGCCATTCATGAGGTTTGGTTCTTATAGAGGACGAGATGTCGCTTAAGGGTATAAGCGGTATCTCGGGTTGAGTTTGGACACCTGGCAGAGTGTGCCAGAAGCTTATCGTGGTAGGACCCACGGATAAGACGGAATTTCGGGGACGAAATTTTTTTAAGGTGGGTAGACTGTAACAGCCCGGGTAAAAATTTTAGATTTTTACCGGGACTGTAAAAGTCTTTTTACCGTGATTTACTGTTGAATTAATCTTGGGTAATTAATTCAAGGTAAATCGAGCGTCGTTTTTCGAAACCGAGAGTTTTCTCGCACTCGTGATTTTTCCGTGGATTTTTCGGGCCTAAGTTGGTATTTTTCGGGTTTCGAAATTTCTCGGAAAATCACACCGAAAAATAACTAAGGGGGTATCAGATATTTTCTGGTCCAGACCGGACTCGCTCTGTAATGCAGACAGGTTGCATAATTGCTGATTCACAAGACGTACAGTGTAACAGTAATTTTTTCCGTTTATAAAAAGAGGGAAGCAGGAGAAGAAAGGAAGAAGAGGGGAGGAAAAAAAAAGAGAGAAAAAAGAAAAAGGAAAAAAAAGAAAGAAAATAAATAAATAAATAAATAAACAGAAAAAAATAGAAAAAAAAGAAACAGAGAGGGAGTGGAAAAAAAAAGAAAGAAAGAAAAAAAATCGGAAAATAGAAAAAAAATAGGAAGAAAAGAAAGAAAATAGGAAAAAAAAAAGAAGGAAAAGGAAAAAAAGAAGAAAATCGGAAAATGGGGTGAACAGTCCGTCACCATCAACCGCCTCGGTACTGTTCACCAGGAGACGTTCTGCGCCGCCTCTCGACGCACCGACGCCGCCATCGCCATCGCCGTGTCATGGCGACCTCGACGCCGTTGCCTCCTCCCGTCCCCGCTGCGAGACGAGCCGCCAGGAGCCGTTGACCCGTCGGCAGAACCCGAGGATCTCCTTCTCCGCGCCGCTGACGACGACACCGGCGACGCCGCGCCTCTTCTCCACCGCCCTCGCGCCGCTCCAAGCCGCCCGATGCCGCTGCTGTGCTCGCCTTCCTTCCTCATGCCTCGATGTCGCCGCCGCTGCAACCCAAGGTGAGCAGACCGACCCGCGTTCGACCCGGATGCCTGTGGTCGGGTTGCGACCTGGGTTGGGCTGTGGATGTGTGTTGGGCTGGATCTGGGCGTGGGCCGGTGCTTCGGGCCTGCTGCCTTGGTCTGGGCCGACACTATTCATGGCCCAGTCCGTTTAATTAAAAAAAACAATATATATATATATATATTTATTATTTCATAATCTGGTATATAATTTTGAAAAAAAATTATATATTTACTTTGAGAAAATTATGGTCAATTTAATTCTGGTATTTTTAGGAAAATATAAATATATATACTTTGATAAATAATTAAGTTATGTTTTGGAAAACTATTACTAATTGAAAAAATATATATATATACCATGAAAATAAATTCTGGAAATTTAATATATGTATTATTTTCTCTGAAAAATTATGGTTGAGGAATTTATATATATATATGTACTTTGAAAATTAAGGGTAATTATAATTTTGTGTTGGAAAATATTATTATATATTGAGAAAAAGATAAATACTATATAAATATTTTCCGAAAATTATAAATACGTTATTTTTTTCTGGAAAAATTATGGTGATTATAATTTTGGAAATTATAATTATTCTATGGAAATATATTTTGAAATGAGTTTTAATTAAAGTATGGTACCGAAATTATATTCGGAAATACGTACGGTTAAATATTTTCGGTAAAAGATAATAATAATAACGGATATAAACCGGGATAGGTTTATTTCGCAGTATTGGCATCATAGCATACCGATTATGTGCATTTATGTGTATATATTATTTTTTTGTATAGGTTCGGATATTGGGAAGTTTCCCGAGGAGCCGGCTTGGGACCGGACATTGTCTTCGAAGTTGAGTAATCGGCCAAGGTGAGGATGGATTTCCTTCAATATGTGCCTGTATTACTCGGTATATTGTGCTTGATGTTTATTGCATTCTTGATGATTGCATTTGTTGTGATTGTTGTCGGGATGTTTATCCCAGTATTTTGATTTGGTATTTTTGGGATATTTATCCCCGTGTTGATTTTCTGTGTCTTTTGGTTCAAAGTATAAAATGGATTAATAATAAATTGTGAAAAGGATGTCGATCCTTGATTTTGGATGGGATGTCTATCCCGGTATTTTGGTTAGGGATGTCGATCCCTACGATTCGATTTTGGTGACGATAATATAATTGTCACGTGATAGGTAGTGGTACGACTCGATGGTTTAAGACTGTTTCGTGGTGGCCGTGACCTGGGTTCTTGTGATAAGCATGTCTATGCTTGGGATGTCTATCCCGTGATTATTTTTGGGATGTCTATCATGTGATTATTTTTGGAATGTCTATCCCTGGGTTCGTATTTTTGGGATGTCAATCCCTGGGTTCTCTGGATTTGGTCTGGCACCCGGAATGTGTTGATAACCAGGTCTGACCTCTAGCTTATCCGTGACGGGGCCCGGAAAGATAAAATTGGAAATTGGACTTTATTTGAGTCTTTTGGTCTTGGACCAATTTTGGGTCGAGTCTTTATTTTGATGTGTTGGTTGTTTAGCCCGTGTTTGACTTGAGTAGTTATAGTGTGCATATTGATTGTCTTTCCTTCGTCGGTGAGCACTTCGGACTCACCCCTCACCTGCGGGCTTTCATCCCGTAGGATGAGTTATTTGTGGTACAGGTTTGGTGCATTCCAGACAGGCTGCGACGTTATCCCTTGGACGGGGCTCGGATCCATAGTTTGCATCAGTGTCGCATACAGTATTTTTGTGAGTTATTAAAGTCTTCCGCTGTGCATTATTTTGTTATTGGTGGGCCATTGGGCCGATTATGTTGTTATTGACGTTATTATTTTTGGGCCGTTGAGCCCGAGTTACTGTTGTATACACTGTATGCTGGGCTTGGTTTGGTTGGGTTGTCACAGTTTCGGCAGGTGTTTACTGTGTACGGCAAATACGGGTCGAGGCGTTTCACCTTTGGTACTCTAAATTATTATTATTATTATTATTACTACTACTACTACTACTACTATTATTATTATTATTATTATTATTATTATTATTATTATTATTATTATTATTATTATTATTATTATTATTATTATTATTATTATTATTATTAAATTATTAATGAAGGAGATTATTTAGTTATATTATTATTTTCTATTATTATTCTTTTTCGTAATCATTGCTCGTGTTCTTAGTTTTCGTTGTTAATTCAACTTTTCTTCGATTTTTGTTTACCATAATTCTTATTGAAAATAAATTACAAATATACCTGCCATGAGATCTTGTGACTATTCTTCTCTATGATTATACTTTTCTATATACGTTATTCAAGTTCATAGTTTTCGCTAACTCTTCAATTGCTCTTCTTCGTAGTTTTATTATTTTTTCAGTAATTATTATTCTTCTTAATGACTGGTAGTCGTTGAAAAAATATAAATAAAGAATTATTTATAATTTAATTGAGAAGGACCTATATAAAATGTAGAAAAAAATTTCTCGTAATATAAATAAAAAAATTATTTAGAATTAGTTTTGTAATAGAGTAAGAATTTATAAATTGATTACTGCCAATGATATTTTTTAATTCTTTGATATTCTAAATTATATAATTTTAATTATTAAATTATATTACCAATTAAGGTCATTATTAAATTAGGTAATTATTTTCCATTAGTATGTTTATCATAGTCATTGTTGGTTTTGTTGGTAGTTTTTGATGACTCGTAGAATGTTCTTCTTCATATTTAAATTATTTTTTCAAACATTATTATTTTTTATAAATTTTGGTAGCTATTGAGAAAATATAAATAAAAATTATACATTAATAATTAACTTGAGAAGAACTTAGAAAAAATATTTCTCATAATATAAATAAACAATATTATTTAGAATTAGTTTTGTAATAGAGTAAGAATTTTTAAATTGATTACTGCTAATGATATTTTTAATTTTTTGATATTCTAAATTATATAATTTTAATTATTTAATTATATTCCCAATTAAGGTCATTATTAAATTGTGTTATTATTTTCCATTAGTATGTTTATCATAATCATTGTTGGTTTTGTTGGTAGTTTTTGATGACTCGTAGAATGTTCTTCTTCATATTTAAATTATTTTTTCAAACATTATTATTTTTTATAATTTTTTGTAGCTATTGAGAAAATATAAATGAAGATTTATACATTAATAATTAACTTGAGGAGAACTTATATATAATTTAGACAATGATTTTTTTGAAACTTTTGAACAAACGGATATATATTTTTTAAAATTTATTTTTGTATTAGAATATTAAGTTCTTGTGATTATTCCTTTTTATAATTATCTTTTCAAAGACGTTGTTTTTGTTCGTAGTTTTCGCTGACTCTTACAATGTTTTTCTTCATATTTCTATTTTTTTTTGTAATTTTTGGTAGCTACTGACAAAAAATAAATAAAGATTTATACATTAATTATTAACTTGAGAAGAACTTATATATAATTTAGACAATGATTTTTTTGATACTTTTGAACAAATGGATATATATTGTTTAAAATTGATTTTTGTATTAGAATATGAATTTATAAATCAGTTTTTCTTTTCCACACATTATAGAAAGAATATAAACCGTATGATTATTTTTTTTTTGCTGATGTTATTCTTGTTCGTAGTTTTGGCTGACTCTTCGGCATTTCTTCGTTATTTTTTTGGTTAAAATTAGTTTTAGTATTATTCTTTTGTAGTCGTTATTAACATGAACAACGACAACAAAAAAAAATAATACTGAAAAGTAATAATATAATTTGAAAATTAAACATATATAATTTAGAATATCAATGAAATAATAAATATTATTATTAATGATAATTGTATAGACAAACTACTTGTCATTCATTATTATATGACACGTCGTTTTTGTTTTTTATATTAATAGTAAGTAAGGTTATTTTGTAACGAAATAATAAATATTATTAAAAATATTAGATTTTATAGAGAAACTACTTGCCATTCATTATTATATGACATGTTGTTTTTGTTTTTTATAATAATACTAAGTAAGGCTATTTTTGTACTTTCGGCTATTTCGCTGTCTTCTAGTATATAGATAAAAGAGTAGTGAAAGACTATATTTCTGTAACTATGTGATGCAAGCAAGCAAGCACCAAGTGAAGCTGATGATGGAGATGGCGCCATTAGCTTGCCTCAAGGACCAATAACACGGGCTCAATTGAAGATGATCCAGAATCACTTGCTGCACTTTGTTCAAGCTTTGATAAATCAAGAATTGCAAGAACACAAGATGATCAAGCTTGGAGAAGAGTACAAGAAGAAACCAATATGTGTCTCTGTCATTGGAGAGGAAGCCTAGTCGACTGGAGCATGTGGGGCCCATGTCGACATATCCATTTTATTTTGCTAAATAAATGCCGTTTTATTATATAAAAAATAATTAATAAATTTCTGGTAGGGTCTTTATTTTATTGGGTTATTATTGTTATTTGGGTCATGAACAATTATGAGTTTTTAGTTATTTAGTGGGGTTTATTTTTGTTAGGTTTAATTAGTCCAATATGTTGTTGGAATAAAAGTCAAACCTAGTCCATCTAGGAGGTGTGTGGCCGACTTGGCCAAGGAGTTAGGAGACAAACTCCAAGTCGGCAAGGTTAGCTTGTGGCCGACTTTGAGTGCCTATATATAGGGTCTTTAAAGTTTTTTTATAAGACACATTATTCTTGCTATTTGATAATAACGTTTGAGGTTTTTATTATCTTGGTTATTTGCAAGTAGAATTGATTTCTTCTTGTTTATTTGAGGGATTGTGTTTACTTATTAAGTGATTAATTTGCTTGTGGTGTATTCAAGATTCCTAGCTTTTATTACTCTATTGTTGCTTAACAACTTTGCTTTAATTTGAGGTGATAGAGGTATTTGCTGAAACCCTAATTTGGTTGAATTGGTTTCTGATCTTGGAGACTTTGATTGATTTGGAGGTGCTATCTAGCTTTGTTCTGGTAGTGTTGCCGTATCATCTTGGTAGCGGAGCCTAGGTATCAATTTCAACTACGTATCCCTTTACTTTCTGCAATTTACTGTTCCTTGTGTTTTTAGTGTTGCCGAAATTATATACAAAAAAAAAATTCGATTTTGTTCTTCTTTTATTATTGTTCTAGTCGATTTCAACTATCATAATATATATAAAAAAGGAAGTTGCTGCGATTGTTGATTGTCGATTTGGAAGAAAAGAAAAGAAAAGTGTTACAATTGGTTGTGCTGTTGGTGTAATCGACTTGGGGGCAGCAAATTTGATAAAAAAAAAAAAAGAAAAAAATCGACTTACCTTTGTTAGTTGGATAATTCGGCAAAACTTGTTTGAATTGCAGGAATTTGCTTGATTGGGATACTTTCCGCAGGTTGTTAGGGTATCTAGTTGGATAACTTTCTTTAATTCTGCTTATTTGTTGTTTTTTTCTTTCAGTTTTTGTAATTGAGCAATCTTTGTCTCTTATTGTTCAATTACTAGAAGAATCCTCACATACAATTTTCTTGTTCTTTGTGTGTGACTATCTTTTCTTTCAGGAGTTAATTTTGCCTCTAGAGTTGAATTCTCTATTTTCTTGCTAAGAAATCTTTGACTCTTTCTTGAAGTGTTGCAGGTTTGTTTATTATTTGATAAGAATTACTGATCCCAAAGAATAAACAAAGTGAGATTTCAAGAGAGGTAAAAGACGAGTGTTTCATCAAATTACCACGAGAGAGATACACGTGAGCAGCTTTTATTACTAACAAGTTTCTTGTAAGTATTACATCATGGTTGGATTAGGAGGAAGCAATACTGGTGAGGAGACGCCCGCATCTATGGAGGTGTTGGAGAGGTTCTTTAAGCAAATAGATGCTCGTTTTGCTGAGATGAAATAGGAGCTGAGCGCTAGAATGGATCAACAAGCACAATCCATTCAAGAGCTTTCTACTGCAAGGGTGGCGCCAAGAGAGGAAGCACCGAGATGTTGATGATGATGCTGAGGACGATAACCGCCCTGCTGCTGCAAGAGTGCGCCATCTTCCCCCACCGCTTAGGAGAGGAGGAGGAGTTCACCTACTACCGCCAAGAAGAGATCGATTATATGATGGAGATGATGAAGAAGACCGAGAGCATGGTAGACATGGGAGGCGTGAGAGGGATGACCGAAGAGATCGTGGAGATAATGATCTTAGGAGCATCAAGCTTAAAATTCCTTCTTTCCAAGGAAAGGAAGATCCTGAAATCTATCTTGGATGGGAGAAGAGAGTGGAATTAATCTTTTCTTGCCACAATTATTCTGAAGAAAAGAAGGTACGATTAGCTGTGGTTGAGTTTACTGATTATGCTTTGATTTGGTAGGACAGATTTGAAGGTGACAGGTTGCGCGGAGGATCCTATTGATAGTTGGTTGGAGTTGAAGAGGATCCTAAGGAAGAGGTTTGTTCCCCGATCATATTATAGGGTGTTGCATCAGAGGCTCCAGGCATTGCGCCAGGGATCCAGGAGCATTGAAGAGTATTACAAGGAGATGGAGAAGATAATGATTCGAGCAAACATTGATGAGGATAGGGAGACCACTATGGCGAGAATCCTTGCTGGAATGAACAGGGAAGTTTCTCACCTTGTCGATTTGCAAAATTGTTTAGAGATGGAAGATATCTTGTCAACGGCCATCAAAATAGAGAAGCAATTGAAGGAAAAGGTTCCGAGGAGTTCTTATTCTTATTCATCTAATTGGAATTCAAGGTGGACTGTGAAGGATGGGAGGCAACAAGAGAAGCCAAGAGAGGAGAAGTCTAGGGTTGCCAATTTCAAGACACCCCCAACTACATCCAAGACGAGTTCCTCTACATCCTACAAGCCGAACTCTACTACCCCTACAAGGCAAATCAAGTGCTTCAAGTGTTTAGGGCTTGGACATATTGCATCTCAATGTCCAAAAAAAAGGGTGATAATTGCTCGAGGTGGCGAGTTCTTTTCTAGTGATGAGGCGGAGGAAGAAGACGACCATGCTCTACATGATATGCCCGAGTTGGAGGATGTAGGTGCCGGATCCAATGTAGAGGCCGAAGATAGCTTTCGGGGAAGAGAGTTATTTGTCACGAGGAGAGTTTTGAATGCTCAAGCAAAGGAAGAAAAGATCAAGAAAAGAGAGAATATTTTACATACTAGGTGTTTGGTTAATGATAAGGTTTGTAGCTTGATCATTGATGGAGGAAGCTGCACTAATGTACTGAGCTCTATGTTGGTGGAACGCATGGGGATGGAATGGCAAGGACATCCTAAACCTTACAAGCTATAATGGTTGAATGACATGGGAGAAGTTAAAGTGAACAAGCAGGTTCTTCTTTCCTTCTCTATTGGAAAATATTCTGAATCGATTTTATGTGATGTTGTACCTATGCAGGCAAGTCATATCTTGCTAGGGAGACCATGGCAATATGATAGGAGAGTTGTGCATGATGGATTCAAAAATAGGCACTCATTCACCATGGGAGATAAGAAGGTGTGACTTGCTCCATTGACTCCACAAGAAGTGTATCATGATCAAATGCATATGAAGAGGAGTGCGGAGGAATGGCAAAAGAAGAAGGATGCTGAATTGGCTTCCAATGGTGGGAAAGAGAGGATGACTGAGAGTCATGCAAAAGGAGAGGAAAAGAAAGAAAAAGAGAGAGAAAAAGGAGAGGGTGTTGTCGACACCAAAGAGAGAGAAAAAGAGGGTAGGAAGAAACAAAACTTCTATGCATCTATGAAAGAGTTAAGAGTAGCTTGTGAAGAGAAGAGGGGAGTGTTAGGACTCTTATTCAAGGGTGCTTATTTTAATCAAGCTGACCTTAACCCCGAATTGTCTAGTTGTGTTGTTTCTCTTTTGCAGGATTATGTGGATGTCTTTCCGGAGGAATTACCGAGGGAGTTGCCGCCTTTAAGGGGCATTGAGCATCAAATTGACTTTATTCCCGGTGCTCAAATTCCTAACCGACCAGCATATAGAGCCAATTCGAAGGAGACAAAGGAGATCCAAACACAAGTCAAGGACTTGTTATCTAAGGGGCTGATTCGTGAGAGCCTCTCTTCTTGTGCTGTACCTGTGATTCTAGTGCCAAAGAAGGAGGGAACATGGCGCATGTGTGTTGATTGTCGTGCCGTTAATAAAATAACTGAAACGCCCCGACCCATATTTACCGTACACAGTAATCACGTGCCGGAACTGTGACGACCCAACCATACCAAGCCCAGCATACAGTGTATACAACAAAAACTCGGGCTCAACAGCCCAAAATATAAACAAAGATAATTTCATATCTGGCCCAATGGCCCAACAATAGTAAAAAGAATGCACAACGGAAGACTTAATAACTCATAAAAACACTGTATGCCACATAGATGCAAACTACGGATCCAAGTCCTGTCCAAGGGATAACGCTGCAGTCTGTCTGGAATGCACCAAACCTGTACCACAAATAGCTCATCCTACGGGATGAAAGCCTGCAACTGAGGGTTGAGTCCGAAGTGCTCACCGACGAAGGATAAACAATCAATATGCAACTATAATAACTCAAGGTCCAAAAACAGGTAAAAACCACCAAATACATACCAAACCGAAAACTCGACCCAAAACTGATCCATGACCAAAAAGACTCAAATAAAATCCAATTTTCCAGTTTTATCTTTTCGGGCCCCGCCACGGATAAGCAAGAGGTCAGACCTGGTTATCAACATATTCCGGGTGCCAGACCAAATCCAGAGAACCCAGGGATCGACATCCCAAAAATACGAACCCAGGGATAGACATCCCAAAAATAATCACGGGATAGACATCCCAAGCATAGACATGCTTATCACAACTAACCCAGGTCACGGCCACCACGAAATAGTCTTAAACCATCGAGTCGTACCACTACTTACCACGTGACAATTATATTGTCATCGTCAAAACCGAACTCAGGGATCAACATCCCTAACCAAAATACCGGGATAGACATCCCATCCAAAATTAAGGATCGACATCCTTATCACAATTTATTATTCTTTCCATTATTCTTTAAATCAGAATGACACAAGGATAAACATCCAAAAACCCGACGTATAGGGATAAACATCCCAAAACAAACTACAGCAAATGCAACATCCAACAATGCAATAATCGACAAAACATAATAACCGAGTAATACAGGCACATATTGAAGGAAATCCATCCTCACCTTGGCCGATTACTCAACTCCGGAAACAATGACCGGTCCCAAGCCGGCTTCTCGAGAAACTGTCCGATATCCAAACCTATACAACAAAACAGTATATACTCACATAAGATGCACATAAGAGTATGTCATGATGCCAATACTGCGAAATACCCCATCCCGGTTCATATCTCTTTTATTAACAACTTTACCGAAAATATATCGTATGCATATA
Source organism: Turnera subulata (assembly GCA_028386065.3). NCBI lineage: Eukaryota > Viridiplantae > Streptophyta > Magnoliopsida > Malpighiales > Passifloraceae > Turnera > Turnera subulata. Next base: position 366 of record JAKUCV010000634.1, on the reverse strand, counting down.
AGGTTACAAAAATATATTTTCAAAACTATTAAATCAAAACATTTTCATAAAATAATATAATTTTTCCAAAATAATAATTACCCTAATTTTTTTTCTGGAAATTATAACATATGTATATATTTTCCATAATATTTCCATAAAAATTATTATACTTTCCAAAATATAATTGTAACGCCCCGGATTTTTATAATTTGATTTTTCTCGGAATTTTCGGAATTTTTATTCCAATTTTACCCTTGAGGAATTTCTGAATTTTTGAGCAAGGAAATAAATTATTTTTACCTTGGTTATATGGAATTTAGTTGATGGTATGACGGGTTCGGTTTTCGTTGGAGTTTAATCGGGTTTCGGGGTTGAGAATTAAGT
>JAKUCV010000633.1:0-10771 GCA_028386065.3 Turnera subulata | reverse complement strand
ATGTTACTTCCATCCTAAAATGAAAATGAACAGTATATAACCAGGAATGAGAGAATGTTCAGTGTATATTATTGAACGCAGATACACTCTATATATAATACAGGTAGTAGACTTATACACAATTACAAGAAGTATGGGATAAGCAACATCCTGTACACAAGTCTATCAGTATCTGGGTAAGGCTAATCTAAGCCTTAGCTTTATCTGTTAATAAACAAACACCAGTAAATTGATACGAATGGAGCTTTGCATTCAAACAATGGGACAAGTTGATATACAAAATTACACCTTCTTGTCTGCAGCCATAGTGCATGGAATTATCTGAACAATTCAAAGTTTACTAATTAGTATATAAAAACAATCAATATTTTCATATTAATAGGAAAACTAAATAACTCAATTTGGTGGGAGAAAAGGGAAAAGAAAACATCAGCAAGATTGACATTGCTTAGAGTTGGAACTTCAATATATACTATTTTCTGTATGTCGAGAAAACGACAGACCATAAAACAAGATTAAAGTTTAGGATGTTACATCCACGATAGATATTCACTAGTTTTTGGAAATCACCTGAACTAAACATAAAAATAAATTGAACTTAATCACCCTACCTATTCACTATGAAGACTCTTCCTATACAAATCTCATTCTATAAAAACCATTGAGAATAATGCGAATTGCTTGCACCTAATTCTCACACTAAGAATGGAGAACCTATTGCTACATTCACTTGTGTTCATCTTCATCATTACTCTCACGATCAAATTTTTGCTCGAAAGAAGAAAGCAAGAAAGGAAACTACCCCCTAGCCCGCCAGCCATTCCAATTATAGGTCATCTCCATCTCCTCAAACAGCCTCTTCATCGTACTTTTCATAGCCTTTCACAAAAATACGGCCCAATAGTCTCTGTGAAGCTAGGATCAAGACTAGCAATTGTTGTGTCCTCACCATCACTAGTGGAAGAATGCTTCACCAAGAATGATATTGTGTTCGCCAACCGCCCTTTCTTTTCCAACTCTAGGTACTTGACCTACAACCACAGCACTATGGGTGCAGCCCCATATGGGGATCATTGGCGCAACCTTCGCCGCATAGGCTCCATCGAAATCTTCTCCCCGTCTCGGATTAATATGTTCGTTGATGTTCGTAAAGACGAGGTTAAGAGATTAGTAAGAAGGCTTTATCATGTTTGCAACAAGGGTTTTGCTAAAGTGAAGTTAAGGCCAATGTTCATGGATTTGAGTTTCAATGTTATTATGAGAATGGTTGCAGGGAAGAGATATTACGGTGAGGAATTGGAACAAGTTGAGGAGGGTAGAAGATTTAGAGAGATAATGACAGAGTTCGTGCAGTGCACTGAGGTTTCAGATCCAGCAGATATATTTCCCATCCTAAAAGTTTTTGGATTTAAAGGAGCAGAGGAAAAATGTATGAGGGTTGGGAAAAGGTTGGATGAGTTCTTGCAAGGATTGATTGATAGGCATCGGAGCAAGAAGGATGGGAATACCATGATAAATCGTATGCTTGATTTGCAACAATCACAGCCCGAATACTATACAGAAGAAATAATTAAAGGCCTTATCCAGGTTAGTGAAATGTTAGACTATCTCTTTGTGTTGCCTATTGTATTCTCTTTTTTTGTGTGTGTCTGTGTGTTTTTTTTAAAAAAATTAATTCTTTTTCTTTTGCACTGGTGTCCTGAGCCAACCCGCCTTTAAGGGATAACAACGGGCCCAGACGAATCCGCTCATGGCATGATTGGAACCATAAAAGGTTGGCGCCACTAGCCTCTAGAGTGCTGCGTTCCCAAGACTCGAACTCGAGATCCCTTGGTTAAGCTAGAACAACTCCAACCAATTGATCTAACCCATCGGGGTTAAATTCAATCCATCTTTAACAGTATAATAACTGAAAGTCTATAAGCAAATCTTGGGTGGTTAATTATTTTAGTAAATAATAGGTTTCTTTTACAAAATACATGACCACTTCATGATTGTTACTTCTTGTCTGTTTGGAAAAAAAAATTAATTCTTTCTAAAATATTCTGGATTGTTACATCATTGCTAATAAGATAGACACCCGAATATTGATTATAGTTATTTCACATGAGTATGTAAAGCATATTACATTTAACTTAAGGTCAATGCTTCAAATAGGATTGGCTAATACAAAAAAAAAGGATTGGGTAATATATAAAAAAAAATATTGTACACATATGGTATGAAAGCATCTAACCACTTCATGATTGTTACTTCTTGTCTGTTTGGATACTTTTAAAATTTTTTCTAAAATATTTTGGATTGTTACATCATTTACAGTAAGATATATAGACACCGGAATAGGATTGCGTGTAGTGGTGAAGCATATTGCATTAACTTAAGGTCAAGGCTTCAACTAGGATTAGGTAATATGAAAAAAATATTGTATACCTATGGTGTGAGAGCATCTAGAAACAATTCAAAACAATGAAGAGACTTGACCAGATTGTGTCTGGTGCAGGAGTTATTAGTTGGAGGATCAGAAACAACTGGGACAACACTTGAGTGGGCAATGTCCAACATACTCAACCACCCAGATGTGCTAAAGAAAGCTAAAGAAGAATTAGACACTCAAGTTGGTCAGCATCGACTCATAGATGAATCAGACTATCCAAACCTTCACTACCTTCAAAGCCTCACTATCGAAAGTTTGCGACTGTACCCGACAGGTCCTTTCATAGCGCCCCACGCATCTTCTGATGAATGTACTGTTGGAGGCTACCACGTGCCACGAGACACAATTTTATTTATAAATGTATGGTCCATACACAGAGATCCTAAGACATGGGTTGACCCAACAGAGTTTAGACCTGAGAGGTTTGGAAATCAAGAGAAAGTTGAGGCAAGCAAGTTCTTGTCATTTGGGATGGGGAGAAGAGCCTGCCCTGGAGATAGTTTGGCCAAGAAAGTCATGACCTTGACTTTGGGTGCTTTGATTCAGTGCTTTTCCTGGGAAAGAGTTAACGGGGAGGAAATTGATATGACTGAGAAAGCAAAATTAATTATGAGCAAAGTTGAGCCATTAGAGTTGATGTGTAAACCTCAGCCAAACTTGGAAATCCTTCTGTCTTAACATACCCAAAAAGTAAACGCTGTGGTGTATAATATATATAAAAGAGGTGATGAAATAATTTGTAGCATTACATTTTCTTGGAGAAACAATTCATCTCTTCCTCTCTGCTAAACATAGATTCCGTAAATGAATTAATAACAATAAATGCGTTTTGGATTTAAAAAGTTCAGTAGTATATAGTAATATGTTACTATATAATGCAACAATTATGTATCTTTCTTTCTAGGAAACAATCAAACCACATCTCGTTTACTTTAAAATCCCGCGTGTCCAAGACAGTGGTACTACTACTAGAGTTCAATGCTTTGATGATCACATTACCCGATGTCAAAGATGAAAGGATTGTTAGGAGCAAGGGAGGACGAAGTGGTGCTGTTGTCGTCGGGAGCATACCCTTTGATTTTGGTTTCCGGATAAGGAGAAGGGTCGGGCAATGGGTGCGTGAAAGATAGCCAAGAGCGGCAAACCTTCCGGAAACGGAGGACATGGAGGTAGCCATTCCTCGAGGCAACGGATGGGGATTACTTGGATCTATCATAGCAGTTTTTTCTTCTGTTTTGTGTTTCCAAGAAAAAGACTCTTACCTGACCCAAAAAAATACTGCCCAGCTATGCCACTAAGTGTTGGTTTGCGCACCAAAATTTCCAGTAAGTTTTTTATTGATGAAAGCCGCATTCGTGGTGGAGGGGCTACTTACCTAATAAATTTTACAGGACAACCTAGTATACATAGTACTCCCATCTAAAGTTTATGTGTGAAAGATACTACAATTTTTCAAAGTCCTTGGTGATGTGTTGGTATGGTGTCCAAGTGTCAATCTAAGCCATTAGTCTGTGTAGACGGAAATACGATAGTCACATAATACGCCGTAACGCTCCGGTACGCGTACGCCGAACGCTACCTTTGGAGAATTCGGTACGCGGGTATACTTCTCCGGTTCGCTAATTTGGTACGCGGTAGGTTTAGATTGACGGTAGGTATACTTCTCCGGTTCGCTAATTTGGTACGCGGTAGGTATACTTCTCCGGTACGCGTACGCCGAACGCTACCTTTGGAGAATTCGGTACGCGGGTATACTTCTCCGGTTCGCTAATTTGGTACGCGGTAGGTTTAAATCGTTTGACCCGTACTTTACACTCAAAACATGACACCAATTAATAAATAAAATATTCAAAACATGACATCAATTTATAAATAAAATGTTTTTAGGAAATGAAGAATAACATGGACACCTAGGAACTAAAAATTCCCAGAAACACCTGCAACATAAATTCTCAAACAAAATAAAATCTCAAAAAATGTTGCATTACATATTCTCAAAGAAAAGAGATGGCGGTGCAAATAAAAGACGTTTTCTAAAATAAAAGAGATATGTTGGTATTAGGTTTAATTTGGACTTAGAAAATTATTAGAAAGCCCAATGCTTTGCTGGGCTTGGGACCCAAAAGTTATTAAAACCCAATAAAAAAATGGAAGTCGTCTTCAACCTCTGGAAATCACCGTTCACTACTGGTAGCGAATTGGTTCGCGCACCCAAGCGTACCAGCACTCTCACGTACCACATTTTGGTTCGAACGAACCAGTACGCCGAACCTCACGATTTTAGCAAATTATGTGACTATGGGAGATACTCTATAAAAATAAAAAAGCATACTATAATTTAGGTGTGAGGTGAGGGAAACACGGAAAGTAGAAAACCTCGTGCACTTTAGAGAGAACAATATGTATATATGGTTGTGTCTATCGGTTGAAACTTGAAATGTCTCAGGGCTCAATGATCCACGATAAAGTGTATTGCTATTGGTAGGTTTCGAGTCCTGGTGGAAGTCGGTATATGGAAATTGTGCTATTGGTAGTGGTCTCACCTCACAAGGGTGACGCATCGAGTCACGGGAAGAGATTAGTCCGGTAGTCGATTGGGATACTCTTCCAGCATTAAAAAAAAATTGATAGAATCCACCGGCACCTGTTACACCGAAAAGGTGATGAAAATGCCCATTGAAGAAGCAGATCCTTAATGGAAGTTGGTGAAACCCAATCAATACCCACCAACTGCAAATTTTACACCACATCCGCATAGAGAGATATTGCAAATAAGAAGAATATGGTTCCTAGACTCAAGATGAATTAAACAGAACGGACAGATAGAAATACCATATTGGGTCGGTTGGGGAAGATGATGAAAAGTTATTGTGGCGACGGGAGGATTTAAAGGCATCCTCTGTGTGTGTGGCTATTATGTGACTTCGAGTCAAGCTGCTTCTGCCTGAGGGCCGCCAAAATAAGCTTTTCCTGGTGGTCAAGAGGTGTGATGAAATAATTGTAGCATTACATTTTCTTGGCAAAGCAATTCCTCTCGTCCTCTCTGCTAAACATAGATTCCAGGAACAATAAGGTAGTAGAAATCTAAAGATATGATTATGTAATGCCAAAAAAAATTGAAGATTCGTTTTCTAAATCATACTACATTGTTTTAAGCAAGACAAAGCTGAATACAATATATATGAACCAGTCCAGTTGGTGCCGCCGTTGTATAGGTAAGTTGTTATCTGGGTTCAAGGTGTACGTGGTTGTTTGGGTTCAAGGAGGACTTATTCGTTGTTTTAGTTGGTGGAATTCTAACTGAGTTCTATAAAAGAAGTGTAGACTGAAACTCAGCGGAATAATTTTTGGTTCCCCATCCAGTATCCGAAGATTTGCCCCGACTAATACAGATCCGACTCGCATCGAGCACCTGGGTATAATAGGTGAGTCTTCCAATGAAAATTTTCTGCATACATGTAGACTCGAACCGAAGCCTCGGTTAAACGGAACTAAATCGCTTACCATTTGGACCAACCCACAGTGGTTATATTTGATGGACTCTTGCCATTTTGTATACCGAGATATGCATTGAACATCTCTTCCAAACCTTCATTGGTATCGATATGCCAAGGATACCAAACAAACATGGTGATATTTTATCGGCACGGCCTAAAATCAATGCAACATGGACAAGAAAATGTTGGTATTTGGGATCTGCCGAAATTTTTCTTCCGATTTGGAGTTCGGTATCAGATGTTGGTGTTGGCTCTATAAATTGTTTTCTTTACTAGAATTATAGATTCCTCAACCGGTTGGGGTGGTAATACCTGTTTGCAACCTTAGAATAAAAAAAAGATTGTTTTTACAGATTGTCACTAATTGACAAATTAACAACTTCTGACAAAAGCCTAAATCCTTGAGATTCTTCACAAGATATCCACAAATGCACCTCAAACTAGATATCGTTGGTCAAGAGAAGATTATGCAAGAAACAAAAATGAAATATTACCTGATTAACTGCAAGGACAACACATAAGTGGAAAACCAAAACAAAAAAAAGTGTAAAATATGTGTCTTAGAGAGTGTTTATTTTGCACGCTCATGAAAAAAAAAAATGTGAATTGACTTCATGACATGGTGACAACTATATTATTTGATTTACCTCCAACGTAATTACCTTCAGTAAATACACAGACTCAAACAAATGAAAAAAAAAAGAAAAAGAAATCAAATATGCGATCAAATAATTTGACACAATTTTCCCCTAAAAAAAAAAAAAACTAGACACAATTTTGATTTTGATGACACTCTGGTTTGATTCCTTCATGTTTTTGCACAAATGTTACCAATTATATACCCTCACTTTTTGTTTGGCCGGTCATGTATCCCGACTTTTATTGGGAATCCATTGGTGATCCCTTGTCAGGTGGCGGGCTCTCCGAATTTGAGGTTTGAGAGGTGTTTCAAAACGATGTAGTGTTATGCCAAAATGACGTCGTTTTAGAGGATTGGGTGGACACATCGGATCCACGTGTTTTTGTGGGCTCCACATGGTATCAACCTGGGTTCTTCACCACACCGACCAAAAACCCATTGGTTACCCGAAACCTAGTGGATAATTTTTATTATTTTTTATTTTGTTCTTTTTTTTTTCACTCCATAAATTTCAGTTTTAAAACCAAAAAATTTGTAAGATTTTAGAGAAAAAAAAAACATTGGATTATACTTTTTTACCGTAATTTATTGTTTAAACTTTTCTTATCCCATTTTTTACGAAATTAACTCATCCTTAATAGCTTATTACGAAATTAACTCCTACCTAATACCTTATTGAATCAGTTGCCCAAAAACAAAAAAAAAAAATCAAATATCTTCAGCCCACGAAATTTACTCCCTTTAATGGCGTATTGAATCATTTATAGAAATCCAAAACAAATCAAATATCATCAATTCACCCACGAAATTAACTCCCCAATAATGGCTTATTGAAACAGTTATGAAAAAAACCAAAAAAAGTCAAACATCTCCAATTCAGTCCCCCTCATCGATTTTTCATCCAAAAAGAAAAAAATTATCATCCTTCGTCAATTCCAATCCACCACACCCACACAGAGACAGCCACTGTAGAGCTTGAAGCCTAAATTCAGACCATGAAATCAAGCCACCACCAACACACACCTAGTTGACCGCCGTCGCCGCCCCACGCGATCAAGCCGCCACCTCTCGCTTTGTACTTCTACTTTCCTCCGTTGTTTTGGGTCTTGTCGAGTGTGGGTTCAAGGGGCGGAGAACCCGAGGCAAGCTCGTACGGCGCTTGGGAACTCGTCCCTGTCATGGTAAGTGGCGCACCACCACCCTCATTCTCCTCTTCCATTTATCTGTTCCTCAGAGTTGTTGCGTTTCAATTAAGGTAACCCTGATTCGGATTTGGATTTGTGAGAGGTGAATGGTGTTGGGTTTGTTTTGCGGGTTGTTAATGGTTTAGCTGTGGATTGTCGTGCAGGTTTTCTGGGAAGTTTGTTTCAGGCTCGGGGATGGACTTTTCGTGTTCATTGGTGTGTGTCTTATGCTTAATCTGAGACTTCGGTTTTGAATCCATATTGGTTCTTGGGATGGCAGTTGTACTGATTCTTGGGCATTGAGGAAGACTGATGATTTGTTCATCAATTCTTCTTCTTTTTTTTTTTTTTTTTTTTCCAATTTGGCATTTGCCTTTTGTATTTTTTGCACGGGATTGTGGTTTATCCGTCAAAGACGTTCTAATTTCTTATCACTCTCAATTAATAATTTTTTTAACCAAATTCAGGTAACCAAATCATTCGTCAATGCTATTCACCTGAAAATTTAAGGTATGATAAAAAAAGAGAAGAAAATTTAAGGAAGAAAAAGAAATAGTAAAAAAAGAAAAAACATAAAATTGTAAAAAAATATTAAATTATCAATTTTTATGGTTAATTTCTCATTAAATAACACGGTATTGATTTTTTTTCAAAACTAGATTAAGTTGCGAGTGGGGTTTTGGGCAGGTTTTTCGGTGGTATCCAACAAGTTTCGGGTAGATTGGGTCAAAGGTTTGGATTGGTAGTATGCAGGGCCCACAAGGATATTTGGATCTGACGTGTCCATCCAACTTTCTAAAACGACGTTTTTTTGGCATAACACTGCGTCGTTTTAAAACTCCTCCCAAACCTCAACATTCGGACAGCCTGCCATGTCAACAAGTACATGACTATGGGATCATAATTGGCCTGTCCAGGGAAAGTTAAGGTACATGACCGGCCAAACAAAAAGTTAGGGTATAGAATTGGCCAAAACGTAAAAAATGAGTTACTGTGAAACCCAAAAACCCAAATATATGCTTTGAAAAATATGCTTTGGTGTTATTCAGTTACAATACAAATACTCACTCCTCTCTTTTTATCAATATTTATTTTAAATTTCAACAACAGAAACAATCCCTTTACTGAATCCCAAAATGTTCAGCTCACTTATCACTCGCTAAGAAGCTCCGTCCATTTTGCTGTTCCATTCTTCTTGTTTGGATGTAACTTTATCCCATTTTCTTTCTTGCAAGGATATTTCCACACATGAACTTTTAATCCTTACAATGAATTAATATAGTCAATATGTTCTACCAAAAAAAATACCAGGACAAATGTGCATGACATTGGTCATTGACGACTGACATTAAGGACCACATCTACTTGACAATGCATGGCAGAAGCCAATTAGAAATTAAGTCGACTCAAAATGGAAGGACCTCCATTTGTCCTGGAACTGCATATTGATATACATACCCTATATTGACCTGTTATCTCTATCCCCCGCAATCACCCAATGCATCTTTGTGATTGATTCAATCTTTTGCTGCATCCCAGTGAAAGCCATTTTTTTTATATAAATCCCAGTGAAAGCCATATATACATATACAAGTTCGATACCTCAAATTGTTGTTGCTTCGATGTTGGCATCGACTATCTTATTGGAACGAAACCTTCTAAAAGATTGAGAATATTCCCACAGTAGATGTCTCCATTTGCTTCTGAAGTGATGCCATTTTTCTTTCAAGAACAAGATGGATAGTATGAAAATGGCCAACGCTGCGGTGGTGCCGCTAATGACAAAGGCACCGCCAAAGTTTCTTACACTCAGAGCAGCGGGATCATTGTTTGCGCCATCTGCTGACACGTAACTCTCGTCCCCCACAAACCATGCTTCTTCAATCTTTTTCAGCGTCCCTTCTTCTCTCATTCTTTTAATTTCGGTTGATATGTCAGCTGCTAAGGGTGAACCTTTAGGAAAGACCTGAAATGATTAAACAATGAGAAACAAGACTAGTCCAGGCTTAGAGAGGGATCAAGACATCTTTCGGTTGGTTGTCATGAGGGACAAGAACGTATGAGTAATAAGTACTTACAAAACCAAAACCGTTTGTGTAAGGCTTGGGATCAATCATGGAGAATTGATTTGGATATCTGGCAAGCAAGAGTTTGAGGTAAGGAATCTCTTCAGCAATAGCAGAAACGCCTCCTTTTCTACTTCCTTGTAATAAAGCTTGAGCAAATTCATGGGGTGATTGATATGGCTTGACTGTTGAATCAGTAAAATTCAGATTGTTGATAAATTTGTTGATCAGGAGAGAACCAGTTTGGAGTCCAATACTGGTGCCCTTTGACAATGATTGGATCTGTTTCACTGTTAGCATTGAGGCCAAAGTTGCAGTGTAGCTGGATGTCAGTATGAGCACAATAAATACCCATACGTTCACTATGAACTTTGACAAGTTGCTGGAAAGTTTCTCCCCTTCAATGCCAAAATAAAACATATGCAAAGATTAGTTATTCTTAATTATGATGCAGGAATGAGTATATAACTAGCGGAACCAAGCTGAAGTACTTACTGTGAGCATACACTAATGTGGAGAAGGCAAAAGATAGCATGGTTCCAATTTGCTGAGACGCCGTGCCTCGGAATTGTTCGTTACGGGGATGTTCAATGAGCCAAACTACAAAGCCAATCAGAATAAAGAAACAACCACTGGTTACCCATAGTCCACTACTGAGGGGATGCAAGAAGATCCACATATCATTGCTGTTGGTTTTCCGCACCACCGTTGCATATCCCATATCGGTGTAGGGCATTGTGAATTCTACCCGCAGTGATCTGTTGACGGTAATTGTTGTATCCCCCACAACCGCATCATACTTCTAGTAGTCCATTAGTGAATATTGTACCATTCAGGAAAGAAGAAAAAAGTTGGAGACCCGAGTTACTTGATTAGTAGATATTGAATTGAAAAGAATAAATAATTGAAGATGTTAGATAAAGAGAAAACTGTTAGCTAGTTGTTTCTGA
>JAKUCV010000632.1:87718-120176 GCA_028386065.3 Turnera subulata | reverse complement strand
CAAATTAGATCGAAAAAGCACTAGTGGTACATGTCATCTCCTAGGGAGCTCATTAGTTTCATGGTTTAGCAAGAAACAAGCTAGTGTTGCATTGTCTACCACCGAGGCGGAATACATTGCCGCTGGAAGTTGTTGTGCACAAATTCTTTGGATGAAGCAACAACTAAAGGACTATGGTCTAAGCCTTAGTCAAGTGCCTCTTAGATGTGATAACACAAGTGCCATATGCTTAACCAAGAATCCTATTCTTCACTCTAGAACGGAACACATAGACATTAGGCATCACTTCATTAGGGATCATGTGTCTAAAGGAGATATAACCATTGAATTTGTTGAAACAAAATTTCAACTAGCTGACGTCTTTACAAAGCCTTTAGACAAAGAGTCATACTTTCGTATTCGAACTGAACTTGGCATTCTTGACTCTACTTTGATGTAATCTTTGTATTCCTTATTTATATTCTCTCGAACATTACTAACTTAAGCGTCGGAGAGTCCCCTAAATTCTTTTGCAGGTACTCCCCTCACCAAAGCAACTAGATAGGGGGAATATGCCATATATGAAGGAGGAAATGGCAATAAGATCATTAAGGGTCATTCCCTTCTTAATTTCAGCACATATAGAAGTGTATAGGTGTAGCTAATATGTTTCAAAAGCTCCACCTATTTCTTACATAAGCACTTCCCAACCTCTTCTCATCGCTATTTCTTTTTGCTAATGCCAAAAGGGGGGAAATAGGAAGAAGTATATGCACCACGATAGGAGGAATATAGGAAGAAGTATATGCACCACGACAGAAGGAATCATAGTTTGTAAAACATAGGGGGAATCATCTTTATGTTATAAACATTAGCATATACTTCTAGGTGTTTGTCATTATCAAAAAGGGAGAAATTGTTAGAACCTATGTCTTCATGGTTCATTCATTACAGGTTTTGATAAATGACAAACCAAGATCATAACCAAGATGAAGCAAAAAGAAATCAAGCAAACAAGTACTCAACCAAAGTGATCAAGAATTCAAGAGAAGATATGATTAAGAGTTGAAGTGCAAAAAGAGCAAGAGAAGTTAGGACCCATTTGTACAAGGTAAAACACTCAACTTCTTTTAGGCATTGGCTCAAACAAAACAAATTTCACTCATACATTTCATAGCATGGTTTCAGTCATACAATTGTATTTTGAGTCAATAACATCGATGTTGTCCTAAAAAACATCGATGTTCTGTGTTTTCAAGGCTTTTCTCAAAATTTGGCAGAAGCGCCAAAACATCGATGTTGTAATTAAAACATCGATGTTGTGATTTCTTCAAAGATTTCCAAAATTTGGCAGTAGGCAAATAACATCGATGTTGGCTTCCTAAACATCGATGTTCTTGTGACCGTTGGTCAAAACATCGATGTTTACCATCCAACATCGATGTTCATATAAATTGTCTTTGAAATATATCTTTTGCCGAAGCCAGAAAACATCGATGTTGGCCTATAAAGCATCGATGTTGTGACAAATTCTTTCAAGATGAATTTTGGCAGTAGCCATAAAACATCGATGTTTGATTTCCCAACATCGATATTCTTGTATAACCCTTTTCCATCATATTTTTGCGAAGCTCAAAAACATCGATGTTGTATTTGAGAACATCGATGTTGTATCTGAAAACATCGATGTTGCTCAGACAAACATCGATGTTCTACTAGCCGTTGGAGCAATAATTTAAAATTGCTGGCTAAAACATCGATGTTTAAAGTGAAAACATCGATGTTGTTCCGTTGTAGCAGACAACTTTTCAGCACCCACTATGTTTTGTTTAAGGCTGTTTTTGGGTGGATTTCAAACGGCTCTATGACTTTTCAGAGCTACATATTGAGCATTTTCAGCTGTGTTTCAAAACCAATCAACTCTCTATTCATTCATCATTCATTGCAAAACAATCATTCAAGTTTAAGAGCCAATTCCTTTGAGATTATTGAGAGTTGCCTTATTAGTGCTTAATTGTAACTCATACCCACTCTTGAGAGAGCTTTTGTTTGAGTAATCTTTATAGTGTTGTTCATACACTGAAAGGGAGGTTTGTTCCCTTGTAGCTACTCATAGGAAGAGTGATTTTCTTTCCTTGAGAGAAGTCTTGAAGTGAGGTATCTTCAAGCAAGTGTGTAGGATTCTTGTGATTAGAATTCCTAGGCTGTAAACGGTTTGTTAAGCACCCGGAAGCTTAACGGTAGATAGTGAACTCTTCAAGTGAACCTTGAAGGACTGGATTAGCCACAAATTAGTTGTGTGTGAACCAGTATAAAAATCACTTGTGTCCTTCTTTCAATTCCGCATTTTATCTCCTGCAAATATTTTCAGTTTTTAGGTCTAAAGCTATTCACCCCCCCTCTAGTTTAGCCTTTCCGATCTTACATATGCTTTGCAAATTAGAGCAACTGTCTATCTGTAAGCTCTCAAGATTGCGGAAGCCGTTCTTGAATTCTAGGTGTTGCTCATCGTACGCTGCGTCAAGGTCAAAGTACCTTAAATTTGGCAGTGCTTCAAGATGTGAAAGTGGATCATTTGTTAATCCAGACCAATACAAGGCCAAGAGCCTCAGAATCTAGAGTGACGTGAACCATCGTGGGATTTTCTCCAACTTACCAACCAAAATGAGCTTTTCAAGTAATGGAGGAGGTGATTTCAAAGCATCCAAAAGAAGGAATCTGAGGCTTCTTAGCTGCCTTGACATATAACTGGCGAAGAAGAGGCATGTTTTGGATTGCAGAGCACAGGTCCTCTTCATCTGAGCCTTCAATATTCGTGATATAGAGTGTCACCAGTTGAGTCATGCTTCGGAGCTCTTTCAGCACAATCGTATTGGCTTCAACAAAACCAAGAAATCGCAAGTTGTTTGAAGTCTTCACTTTTAGAGGAAGCCGTGTTCCAGTGACAAAATTGAAGTCATCATACATTACATCATTCAAACGATACGATAGCAAGTACTTCAGGTTCTTCAGATTCACAATTCCATTTGGAAGTGCCTCAACTAGAGTCCGAGAAAGGTTTAAAATTTCAAGGTTGTACAGTCTTCCAATGAATTTTTGCAACTTCTTGATCCTAGTTTTTCTCAGATTCAAGTACCTCATACTGAACAAGGTGCCAATGTGGTCTGGCAACAGCTCTATCGTAGCACCTTGGAGGTCTAACACCCTCAAGAGTATAAAACAAGACAGCAAATTATTTATCATAGTTGGATTAATACCTTCACTCGCAAAGAGATGAAAGGACCTAATGCAAGTCACCTAGGCGAATTTGGAAACTTGAAGAATGATGCACGCCACGGCGACTATGGAGGATGCAATGGTGTCAAGCATGGAATTTGAATGTATTCTAACAAGTTCAAAGTTCATCATCACAAGTTCACTTTCAAGATCAAGTCTAAAATCATACTCACAAGAAATTTAATAAGAGATGGAAAATAAGCTTGGAAAAGAGACAAAGGAGAAGGTCAACATGTCTACTATCCATGGGATAAGGCTAGTCGACTTCGGAGCACTTGTGGGCTCAAATCGACATACTTTATTTTTATTATTAATTTTAGACGAATTTTTATTAATTATGGACCATAATTTTTGAACCATAATTATTGCTCTTAAATTATTTTTGTTTTTTGAAAAAATAACTTTTAACATATCCAAAGGTACATCTGAATTTTTTTCCTAAATATAACTCCTTTGACACACTTCAATTTTTTCATTTTCAATTGCTAAGATTAAAGAACCTAATTTCTTTTCCAATTATCTCCATAATTCTCTCTTCATTTTTTCTTATTAAAGAATATTTTTCTTAAAACAAGAAAATAAAATAGAAAATAAGGAGTCCAACAAATGGGCAACCATACGTTATCTACCAATAAAGAAAAGGAGAAAAAAAGGAAAAAAAGGAAAAAATAACAAAAGCAAAACCACCGGAGACATGCCTAAACGGCGTCGTCCGCCTCATCATTTTCTATTCACAGCCGAGCCACCTCCATCGAAGCCATCACCACCATGCGTGCCACCACCTCTGCAACCATCTTCTTTTTGCTCCAGTCGTCGCCGCCTCCTCTTCGCGAGCTGCAACCACCGTTGTTGGATGGGTTCGTCAAGTTGCTTCTTGATCGCTGAAGCAGCCCTCTGACTCAACCCGCCGACAATTGTCTCCAGCAACAGCCACTGTCTTCTGTGCCTCCTTTGCATGACGAAGCCGACCATCCCCCTTCCTCCTTGCACCGCGCCTCCTCCTTGAGTGTCTCAGCCGCAGCTCGTGTCGCCGAGTTTCGTGGTGAGAGGACTCAACCAAAACAACCCAACCCACACCCACAACAACACCGTCAACTCCATCTCAGCCTCCACACCCCTCATGTCAACAACCAAAACTCAATTAATTCAAAACTCCAGTCATTTATGTACAGCTTACTAGAATCAAACACGACAAGGGGGAAAGGGGTTTGGCAGTGACATACCCAAGCGTTGTAATGGAGGCCATCTGGTGCGATTGAGGGGAAAAAGGGCGTTAAGATGGAGGAGAAGCAGGGGAGAGGAGCTTGTGCCCCAGTGTTGGTGGTCTCTGATGCTCAATCCACATAGCTAGCGACTGTGTTAACTCCAGTGACAGTGAACAAATGGGGAAGAAGATTTGAGGGCTGAGGAGGAAGAGGAACAAAGGAGAAGTAGAGATGGTGGGGAATCGAGAGAGGGTTATGGAAATTTAAAATTTCTTTTATTTGGTTTGAGGAATTGTTCAGAAAGGGTCATGGAAATTAAAATTTTTGGAAAAAAGGGAATAAAAAATAGGAAAAAATAAAAAATATCCAAACGTGGGTCAGTGGGGTGGGCGAACGGGTCGAGTAGAGCTGGTTTGGTTTTCGGGTTAACCCGGACATGAGGGCCCCACAAAGCTGATGTGGCAACGAAAAATCTGCCAAATCAGCAATTTTCACCGGATTTCGGCCGGACAAACTAAAACTAACCAAAAGGGATGAATGGAGGGATGAAAAGAGTCCAAAATCCTACACGGAGATGAATTCCAACTTTGAGGCCTTACACATGGACCAAACAACGCTTTGATCCATTTATTATCCTAGTTCATGATAGACAGAATCGAGTTGCAGTAACCAATTCCCTTTCAGGGCTAAGAAAACATAGTATGATTCTTAAAAGTCTAAGAAAACACTATAGCCCGTTTGGTTGGGGTAATGAGATGTAATGGAATAGAATCAAATGGAATCTATGCCAAAAATTTAGAAATAGAATTCATTTGATTCCATTCCTTTACATCCCATTACACCCAACCAAATGGACCGTAAAGGCTAGAAGATATAATCGTTAAAAACTTACTATGGGTTAGCTACTCGATTCAAACTCTCCACCTTCACCTTTTGATGACACCACAAAGGCTGCAGCTATTGTCCTTATTGGCAGATGCGTGCGGCGAAAACGATAATAGGAGAATGGGGTTTGTGTTTTGTAAGAGACCTATACATATAAATGTCGCCGCCTAAACAAAAGAACTAAACCTATTTGGGCACGGTGAATTTAAGGGCAAGGGCTGGGCTTTATGTATTTTTTTTTAAACACAATCCAACGGGTCAAAACAATTTGTGGGCCTGCTTATAATGCACGTGGGCTTAGACTAACTAATAGACATGCTATGCAAATTTAACTTATAATCCAATGAATACCGGGTATTATATTTTTTGTCACGTCCCAAGTAGTCGACTGGCCCAGAATAACCTCCTAAGCTGCGCCGAAACCACATGGCCCAAAAACTTAAGCTTGAAGTTTTTTAGTAGCCAAGTACTTGGTGCATATATACCCAAGACCTCTCTCACTCTCTCCCGATGTGGGACTTGGGTCATTACATTCTCCCCTCCTTTGGACCTCGCGTCCTCGCGAGGGGAGCCCAATTCAAATCAAAGTGGCACCCGACTGTACCGATCGTAATCTCAGTATAAACCCCTGAGACACGGTCCATAAGGCCCAAGCCCACCCGAAAGTGGAGTGAGATCGGCTCTGCTACCATTTTGTCATGCCCCAAGTAGTCGACTGGCCTAGAATAACCTCCCAAGCTGGACCGAAACCACGTGGCCCAAAAGCTTAAGCTTGAAGTTATTTGGTAGCCAAGTACTTGGTGCATATATACCCAAGACCGCTCTCACTCTCTCTCGATGTGGGACTTGGGTCATCACATCCGCCCTCACCGTCTGAATGTGACGTAGCCGTCTTGCATGGGGCCGATGAGCTAGCCGAGGGCCTGGAGGGTCTTGGCAAAGTCGGAGAAGACAAAGCGGTAGAGGGAGGAAAAGGATGCTGCGACGACGGAGGAGGAAGACGAAGAGGAGGAGCAGGGGGTGGGGATGTTTGGATACAGAGGAAGGGGATGAGTGGACAAGGACGCAGTGGACTAGGGGACAGGGAGGAAGACGACTATTGGATGTGGGGCCCATAAATTTTTAAATTGCAAACCTTTTTTATATTCCACACACCTTTCTTTCCTTTTTCTAATGAAAAATTATCTACGTGGAATACAGTAGAAGTAGAAAAATAATTTTTTTATTAATCTGCCAAGCTCCTCCTGTGTTGCTGCTTTCACTTGTTCTCTTGCATCTCTGACTTTCTTTGTCATTTCTTTGGAAGAGATCTGGCATGGCTTCAGCATTTTTCACACCCTGTAGGTGATGGGCATAACTTCATGGATATGTAGTTCTTGGCACTTCTTGTTGTTGGCATTTTTTCACAACATAGTATCCACAATCTATGTTGGCAATTTTTTTCATGGGGTTTTTGGGCATTTCTCACAACACAGTATTCTATGGCACACTGGTTTAGTTATAGGGTTTTTGGCATATCTCACAAAGTATTGCATATGGCACAATGCTCTCGCATATCACACAAAATATTGCACATGGCACAATATTTTGTTGTTTACATATCTCACACTCTTTAGTCCCTCAAGATCATTAAAGCTCCGCTACCACTGTTGTTCAATTTATAAAAAAATATATGTCTAAAAGGAGCAGAGTGTTTATGGTATAACAGGATAATCTCAAAGCATAACTCAACATACTGCATATATTTCATATCTTCCTTCTACATATTGAACGTACACAGACATAAATATAACTGTCATAACTTCTATTAAATCTTATCTCATGACAAACTTAACTGCATCATATCGTTATCTCAAAATATTACAACATATCAAAATCATTATTTCTAATATAGAACCATTTGGTGTGGATCGTCCAAATGTTCAGCACATTCCGAGGATCACTTACATTTACTCATCATCACCAGGGCGGTCAGTTAGAGACCTCTCCTCATTCTTTGATTCTATTCCTACAGAAAAAGGCTTCGACACAAAAGGTTTCCTTCTAAACACCCTCTCTTTTAATTTGATTAGATTCCATCCTCTCATCAACTTTTATTAGCTTAGCCATTTTTTGTCACCTAGAGTTATTTTGTAATGTTTTCACAGATAGAACTCAAGAAACAAACTCTCAGACTGAGGAGTCTAGTGGAGTCGACATGAAAGATGAGACACATTCCACGCCCTGGTCCTTTTTTTTTTTGATGTGGAAGAAAAAAAAAAGAGACTGTTGATCATTGGACATGATGATTGATGCAAACAATTTTTCATACTGACCTCTGCAACTCAACTCGCAAGCCTCCTAACCATTGGGATCCTCAATATACTTCTAACTGAATTTTATAATAAGCAGTGTAAATTCTACCAACGGTAGGTTGAACCAGTTGAGCGCAATGGCACTCGGTCAATACTGGAAGGCAATTTGTGGGGTGAACCAACAATGTTTATGTACATGGAGTGATATGGAAAAATATAAAGAGAAAATAGAAACTGCATTGATCTCTCCAATTTGCCATTAGTTTGTACATAAATGAGGACTCCATATTTATAGAGCCAAGAGACAATAGTATTCACTTAGTGGTCAAGTTTTGGAGACCCATGCTTTCCATGATTTGCTCCATGATTTAAGGAGTGGGTGAGCAACTTCTTAACCAAGCTTTGCCTTGTTATGCTTGAGAAGTCAGATGCCATGTGGTTCCCTTCGGGATCCTTGGGTTGCCTTAGAGCTTCCTCGGGGAAGCTGGGGGGAGTGTCCTCTGAGCTATTACAGGCTGCTTCAGGTTGGCTTCCGGTTTGGGTCCTGGGACCATTGTGTAGCTTCCTCGGGAACCTTGAGTCTTGGGACCGTCTTGGAGCTTCTCGGGGAACACCTTGGTTAGTATGGGCTCTTCTTGTTTGTTCGGTTACATGGGTCATCATATAGTTCAGTTTATGGGCTCGAGGGTTTATCGGGTCCACTAATATTTTGGGCCGTATCACTAGCTCCCTAAATGGTTGAATCTTGGTGCAAGTTCAGGCATTTAAGTATATATGGCCCCTTTGGTGTCACTATATTTAGGGAATATGCTTTGAAAAATATTGCCTCGTTAAAAACCTTATCAGGAAAAACCCAATGGGATAAAAACCTGATGAGGAAAAAAGAGTGCAGTGATTTCTTCATTATTTGGGAGGTTCCGAGGGTGCTAATGAGGAAAAAGAGTGAACTGTTAGGAAGGTTTTGAGGGTGCAATGGCCTATTCCTTCTTGAAAAATCTTCAAATGTTGACGTTGGCAGCGTCTTGATAAACTTTGAGCACTTCCCTTAAAAGTGATCTCAACTCGGATGCTGCAGTTCGAACCGAGATATGTGTGCCATTTGCAGCTGCTTAGGTAGGTACCCTTTTTGTTTGTGAAGAGCCTCCTTAAGAGGTGGGCGGCCTTTTAGGTACCATCTGATTAGGTGGCGCTAGAAGGAGGGCTTCCATAAGGACATTGGTTCCTCTGAAAGGATATTTGTGAAGGATTTGAACTTCTCTTGCACCATTTGGAATCTTCGGGTAGCTTTCCCGCTTCTAGCCTCGTCAATCAGAGTGATTGCTTGGGTTCCCAACCTTCCTAACATTGGACATGGTATTGCATTTGTTATCATCACTGGGCACCTTTCGGCTTTCATTGTGAGCCTCCTTAGAGTCTTGGTTCAGAATACTCTACGGGTGATCTTCGTTGGGCACCTCTCGGCCTTCACTTTGGGACCTCCATGAGGTCTCTTGATTAGTACCACTTTGTAGTTTATCTTTGTTGGGCACCTCCTGGCCTTCATTTTGGGACCTCTGCAGGGTCTTTTGTTTCGAACTGCTATGGGATATCTTCGTCGGGCACCTCTTGGCCATCGTTTTGAGACCTTTGTAGGGTTTTTTTGTTTCGAACCGCTATGGGATATCCTCGTCGGGCACCTCCTGGCCTTCTTTTTGAGACCTTTGTAGGGTCTTTTGTCTCGAACCGCTATGGGATATCTTCATCTGGCACCTCCTGGCCTTCGTTTTGAGACCTCTTTAGGGTCTTTTGTTTCGAACCACTATGGGATCTCTTCATTGGGCACCTCCTGGCCTTTCTTTTGGACCCTCAATGGGATCTTTGTTAGGAACCACTCCACGGGGTTATCTACGTTGGGCACCTCCCGGCCATTCTTTTGGACCCTCGATAGGATCTTTGTTAGGAACCACTCTACGGGGTTATCTACATTGGGCATCTCTCAGCCTTTGTTTTGGGACCTCCATGAGATCTCTGTTGGGAACCACTCTACAGGTTATCTACATTGGGCACCTCTAGGCTTTCATTTTGGGACCTCTATGAGGTCTTTGTTGCGAACCGTTATCCACATTGGGCACCTCTAGGCCCTCGTTTTGGGACCTATATAAGGTCTTTGTTGGGAACCACTCCACGGGTTATCTACATTGGGCACCTCTAGGCCTTTGTTTTGGGACCTTCGTGAGGTCTTTATTGGGAACCACTCCACGGGTTGTCTACATTGGGCACCTCCAGGCCTTTGTTTAGGGACCTCCATGAGGTCTTTGTTGGAAACCACTCTACGGGTTATTTTGGTGACCATTTTCTGAAATGGACCTTTAGCATTAGGTGCCTTATCAAAAAAGTGACCCTTGGTGCTACTTTGTCATCCTTTGGAATGGCTCATAGGCCTTTGGAACCCCGTTCAGCGAAGGGCTGCCCTAGATGCAGTATAGGTAGCTTTGTTGATGCTACACGTTGGCCTTGTAAGCTTAACCTGTGTTGCATCCATTGGGGCGTTTGAAGCCTTTGAGAGGCATCTTGGGAAGTCATCCTAGTTTTCATCTTCAAGCAAGTTTATAGAGGCTTCTTTTCTCTTAGGTAAGCTTGTAGAATAGATTAAGTTCAAGGACACCAATTAGTGCGTTAGAGTTCCCAGGGCCTTTCGCGTTTTGTGGCACGACTATGGGCCTTGCGGTGTATGGCTCCGATGGGATTGTTTGCAGCTCTTGGTGTTTGTTCTCAAGCTTCACCTTTGGGCTTCCCCTTGATAGTAGCTCACCATTACTCACTTTCAGATCTTCCAGGCTATCATCAGGTAGCATACATGTTATTAATTTCGACATCGTTCAGCCACGAATGGCATGTATGATGGGATTTGATCTTCTCTCCCAAGAGTTTGATGGTTTGGCCTTTGATTTCTTTGGGAAGCTCTCTTGCTTCTAGCCCCCAGCGTTGAGGGTGAGTGCATCCTTAGCTTCGGATTCTACGAATGATCCTTCATTGTTGCATATATTTTCACTGAGATCAACTACCTCCTTTATACTAGAGCCTCATGGACATATATGGTCATCACGAAAGCTTCCTGGAACCTGATCGTCTCAACAGGGTCCTTAAGTGTTCCGTCCACCATTTCAACAGGGGTACCTTCAGTAGCCTGTTAAGGGATGGGTACCTTTTGGATGCTGTAACCCATTGATAGATGGCCTATGCATATGTTACACTTCATGGGTGTTTTTGGAGGGAGTTCCCTTCGTGAGGGGTACCCTTTGTGATGCTACAGCCCATTAAGAGATGGCTTATGCATTTGTTGTGCCTCATGGGCATCTTATAGGGAATTTCCTTCATGAGGGGTACCCTTTGGTATGTTGTAGCCCATTAAAAGAAGGCTTATGCATTTGTTGCGCCTCATGGGCGTCTTAGAGGGAGTTCCCTTCGTGAGGCGTACCCTTTGGAATGCTTTAGCCCATTAAGAGATGGCTTATGCATTTGTTGCGCCTCATGGGCATCTTAGAGGGAGTTCCCTTCATGAGGGGTACCCTTTGGAATGCTTTAGCCCATTTAGAGATGGCTTATGCATATATTGCACCTCATGGGTGTCTTAGAAGAATTTTGCACCTCATGGGTGACTTAAACGAATTTTGCACCACATGGGTGTCTTATTTGCGCCTCACGGGCGGCTTAAAAGAATTTTGGCGCCTCAGGGGCGGCTTTTTTGCACCTCGTGGGTGACATTTTGCTCCTCGTGGGTGACTTCTTTGCGCCTCGTGGGCGGCTTTTTGCACCTCGTGGGAGACTTTTTGGCACCTCGCGGGTGTCTTTTTGGCACCTCGTGGGCGATTTTTTGGCACCTCGTGGGTGGCTTACTTGCACCTCGCGGGTGTCTTTTTGGCACCTCGTGGGTGGCTTACTTACACCTCGCGGGTGCCTTGGAGGGAGTTCCCATCGTGGGGTACCCTTTAGGATGCTGTAGCCTATTAAGAGATGGCTTATGCATTTGTTGCGCCTCATGGGCGTCTTGGTCCAGATCTAGTAGCCCCCACTAAGGGTAGCCCTTCTGCATTCACCCCTACTTTCTCGAATCATCCTGGGGGCAGCCTTTAAGGCTCATTTGGTGTCAATAGGCAAGTCTCAGTGAAACTCGAGAGGGTATATCGGATTGCCCTGTCATCTTCGTCGTGCTTGCTAGCCTCTTTTGGAGGTCTTTGGATTTGGATCTCACTCATCATTGTGTTTGGTTCCATAGGGAATCCAATTTTATTGTATCTTTGTAAGTGGGTGCTATCTCGGCAAATGCACTCAAGCGCCTCTCCGTGAATTGGGCACTGCAGGTTTGGAGAGCAAGAAAGGAAAGTTAGGAAACTTCATCTCCCTGCCCCTTTTATGACACAGCTATCTTGGCATTTATTATCTTTTATTTGCAATATTTTTGTACAATTGTTAGACATAGTCCCTGGGCAATATTCCTTCGTCATGTTGGGTATCAAGGAGGTATTGATGACCATTTTTAGGGAAGCACGAGTTGGGAACCTTTGTGCAAGCATCCCTGCCAGCTTCATGAGAGAAGATAGGGGTCTAAACGTGTGATACCCCAGGTACACCCTAGAATATAGAGAAGTATTTACATGATGAGAACCGGATGTAGCTTGGCCTTTCGGGGTATTCGAGTAGGTTGGATTGGATATTCGGGAGAAAGTGGGCAATGTTAATGGTATTGGTGTACATGATAGTATGAGTTTAGGCTCAGTAATACGATTGGTGTCGAATTGAGATGAGATGGTTCGCATAGGTCTTGCCTAGTGCACAGAAATAGGTTCGTAATGATCCGATGGCACGGTTGGCCTAATTTGGTGTCTCGAGTGCTCGGCTTGTGTAATGGGCCAAAAAATAATAATTAATGATGGATTATGATGGAAATATGATTATATGGTGTTGGGTGCATTGGAGGCACAATTGGCCAAAGGGTTTATCGATTGGCTCGATTTGGTGCGAAATGGTGCACAACCTGGGCATCGGTATGCCCGTTGGTGCACAATTGGGCCCGATGGTGCCCGAGTGTGCGATTGGCCAAACCGACCAATTAGAATAAGCCATGTGGCTCGGGAATATGCAGCTGAAGGTGCTTGGTGTGCAAGCTAGTAGGTTGAGTGTCATGGTTCAATTAGTAGGAAAACAAGCACGAGGTGGCACGTGCTTGTGCAAGTGGCAGCACTTAGGCAAGAGGTGGCAACTGGGAGCTTACTCACCTACCTGCCTATGCTTTAAGGGAGTGAAGCAGGCACCTCTTACTCATTTGTTCCAGATGCAATTCATGTAGAGACAGAGAGGGGAAAGAGAGGAAAAGGAGAGAGGTAGAGAGGTGAGGCTTGGCTGGTTCTGCTCTCGGGCAGATTGACCCATGCTCACTAAAATAGTGATTCCGGCCAAACCAGCGGTTGGAATTGAGTGAAACCAAAGCCCATAGTTAGCTAACACCAATATCTTTCATATGGCACCGGTTATGTGGGGTTTGGAGCTGAAAGGAGCGAGTTATGCTCTTTGAAAAGGGACTAGTCGGCAGCCGTTCTGCTGCTTGACCCCGAGTTGGTCTCTGAGCCATATCTAGAGCTACAGACCTTGTATTTGAGTTTTATTGGTGGCTATGGAAAGCAAAGAGGCAGGGCTACAACTTTGATGTTGATGGCCGAGGTCGGTTCTGCCTGTAGGTGCGTGTTTAATTTCGGTGAAGTTTTTGCTGGTGCAGGGCAGATTCTACCCGAGTTACTGTAAAGTTGATTTGTGTGATTCAATTGTGTGTTTCTTGTTGTGGTTGGTTGTGTTATATTTTAATGTGTACTTGTATGTGTGTAACAGGTCAGTAAGAACCCTAGATGCCCAAGGGTTCCAAAGGGATGAATAGCCTTGATGTGCCTAATGGCTTGGTTGATGTGTTTAATGGTTTGGTAAGTTTGGTTGCATACTTGTGTGATGGCTGTGATGCTTATTGGCTTGGTGGATGATCCAATTTCCTATTGACATGGCACCTATGGTGCAATTAAGATGTTGAGATGTTAGATGATATGCCTTGGCTTGAGATGAGTCCGATATTCGGACTATGTATTCCATGCATTCCATTTGCATCATGACATTACATGAGATGGTTTGATGGTTGACCTTGCAGTGCTCCTAGGCTGCTTGGTCAATTGAGATGATGGTGTTGTTGTGCTTGGCGTCGTGTGTGGTTGTGGTAGCCAAACTGATATGCCTCGTACATGGGGCTGTAGGCTAAGAAGTAACAATGTTGGCAGGGCTACCAGACCCGCAGGTAGGCTAGGTACAACTCCACGATAGCTTACCCGTGGGCTGATCACAGTGGCCTGAGATGTTGGTTGTTGGATGTCATTTGCCGCTTGTTTGTGTCATTGCTAATGCCTTGTATGTCAACTGCTTATTGAGTTTTATACTTACCCCCCCCCCCCCCACTTCCTCTCCTTATCTTATAGGTGCGAGATTGAGAGCACGAGCAGTAGGTCGATGGGTATAGCAAAGTCGGTCTCGTTATTGTATTGTTTTATACATAGAGGTTATGTCTTTGTACACCATGAGTTATTGTCCCTTGTAGCAACGGTTTATGAGATTAGAGGATTTGTCTTTATTAATTGGTTTTCACACATTTTATTATCTTTTGTTGCCTTTGCGTTTGTCGGTTGTTGCTTCCTTTTACGCTGCGCATTTCTTTGTTGGTAACCCGCCGAGCAGAGGCAACGGGCTTCTGGTTGTGTTGACGAAAGGCCTTTGGGTGCCTTGTGGCACATGGTGGGTGCGCAAGGTACCTGGCCGGTGGCGCTTAGCGGGGGCGTGACAGAATTGGTAGCGGAGCATTTAACATGAGTATGTTTATTTATGATGTGTTTGATGTCTTGCATTTCGCTTCCAAAACATGTGATAGTTTTGGTATTGGAGCATGAGTTTTCTGAAAGTTTCATTTCAAATTTGATGGTTTTGGTAAACTTGTTTTTGAAAAGATTAGGTGACCATGTTAGTTGGGTGTGAAAGAAGTGGCATCGAGGTATGGTTAAGTACTTTTGCTAGAGGGGCATAGGTTGTTGAGTCTTGTGGCTAATACCCATCGATTTAGAGGTTTGAGTTTTGGTGAGAGGCGTTTGTTTTAATTATGTGCTATATGTGTGTTATATGTTTTGTGTTTGATGTTTGGTTGATGTGTAGCCCGGGAAACTCGTGCACAGGTTATGTAGGCTTGGATTAGTTTGGAATAAAGTGCTAAGGAAGTAAGTAGATGGTTTTGTGGATTTAATGGAGTGTATGTGACTGCGGAATAAGATTAGTGATCGATCGAGGTAGTTTGAACGGATGTTGAATTGAGGTATAGGAAATGAAGTTTATGAGAGGATGTGTGAGTATAAAGGGGTGACATTGTAGTTTGCGAGTCGTAACTCGGCATTAGTAAGGAAACGGTAATAGATAGTGTTGTGAAACCTAAAGTCAGTATAGAGGAATAGATTGCAATTGTTGGTTTAGAGTTTGTAATTTGGCTTTTAAGTTCCTTAAGTAGTAATGGATGAAGATGATGGTTTATGAATATTTTGGGTAATCCGTATAATAATAGAGTAAAGTTAACACCCTAGATTACCTAGAGTTGGTTGAGATTAGTTGGAGTGAGATTATGGAGTGTAAAGGATCGAAGAGGTATATGGAAGGATTTGAGCATGAGCATGAAGTATTGTGTATCTTTGTGAGCTACCCTCAAATCATAAAGAAGAAGTATCATGTTACAGGAACCCTTGAGTTTAGAAATGTTTGGGAGATGATATTAAGTTTAGAGGTCGAGTTATTTAGAGAAAGAGTATGAGTTGAGGTGTAAGCGGAGTTGCGCTGCGGAAGCATAGTTGGCTTGCTTGAGAAGCAATTGGTCATACGGTTGTCCAAATGGCACGAGTGAAATTCTTGTAGCTTAGTTGCTGCAAATGGTGTGCATAGTGCAAGAGTAGTGCACTTAGCGCTCTTGTTGGGGCAACTGGCTCGGGTGGCCGATTTGAGTGCTAGTACACGTAGGAGTGTGCGGATAGCGTGCTTTGTGGTCCAATTGGGGGTAAATGGACTTGCTGGTCAACTGGTGCATTTCTGTGTGGATAGTGCACCGTAGTGGAGTGACTAAGACGTAGAAGTTACCAGTGATGAGAGAAAGAGTATATGGGTTATAGTAGCTTATTGAGAGATGTTATGAGAGGAGTTAAGTGGAGACTTATATGGTTACATTTGGAAGGCTAACGGTACATCGCAAAGTTTTGCTCACTTGGACAATGTGGCCACAATTTATAACGTTTTTGCAATCATTGTTTTGAAAATGTTTTTAAAGGCCTGGAATTAAGCAAGTTTGGCATTTGTACCGTTTAGCCTATCCATTTGTGCCGTGGTCAGAAGTAACAGATAGTTGAGAGAACTATAATCTATAAGAATGTGATTGAGATGTGACATGGACTGGTGTGTGATACGGAATGGTGTGAGAGTTACGAGTGTAAGAGATATGACAATTTGAGGTAAGTGAAATGGATTATAATGAGATGTGACCATGAGGGAGTATCAGATGTACATTGAAGAAATGGACATGTCATTTGAGGTGTTTAAGTGAGGAGTTGAGGTTTAACTTGAGAATGAATTTCGAGGTAAACAGGTTGGAGATATATTAGACTGAGTTATCACTTGAGTACCACGATTGAGAAAATGGAAGGAATAAGAGAACAATATATGAGAGTGTTTAGGAAGATGATTGAAAGTTACATGAAAGGATTGATATAGTCTTTGAGGTTATAGTGGCTTCTGAATTTCGAGGACGAAATTCCTTGAAGGAGGGGATGATGTGATACCCCAGGTACACCCTAGAATATAGAGAAGTATTTACATGATGAGGACCGGATGTAGCTTGGCCTTCCGGGACGTTCGAGTAGGTTGGATTGGATATTTGGGAGAAAGTGGGCAATGTTAATGGTATTGGTGTACATGATAGTATGAGTTTAGGCTCAGTAATATGATTGGTGTCGAATTGAGATGAGATGGTTAGCATAGGTCTTGCCTAGTGCATAGAAATAGGTTCGTAATGATCCGATGGCACGATTGGCCTAATTTGGTGTCTAGAGTGCTCGGCTTGTGTAATGGGCCAACAAATAAGGATTAATAATGGATTATGATGGAAATATGATCATATGGTGTAATGGGTGCATTGGAAGCACAATTGGCCAAAGGGTTTATCGATTGGCTCGATTTGGTGCGAAATGGTGCACAACCGGGGCATCGGTATGCCCGTTGGTGCACAATTGAGCCCGATGGTGCCCGAGTGTGCGATTGGCCAAACCGACCAATTAGAATAAGCCATGTGGCTCGGGAATATGCAGCTGAAGGTGCTTGGTGTGCAAGCTAGTAGGTTGAGTGTCATGGTTCAATTAGTAGGAAAACAAGCACGAGGTGGCACGTGCTAGTGCAAGTGGCAGCACTTAGGCAAGAGGTGGCAAGTGGGAGCTTACTGACCTACTTGCCTATGCTTTAAGGGAGTGAATCAGGCACCTCTTACTCATTTGTTCCAGATGCAATTCATGTAGAGATAGAGAGGGGAAAGAGAGGAAAAGGAGAGAGGTAGAGAGGTGAGGCTTGGCTGGTTCTGCTCTCGGGCAGATTGACCCATGCTCACTAAAATAGTGATTCCGGCCAAAACAGCGGTTGGAATTGAGTGAAACCAAAGCCCATAGTTAGCTAACACCAATATATTTCATATGGAACCGGTTATATGGGGTTTGGAGCAAAAAGGAGCGAGTTATGCTCTTTGAAATGGGACTGGTCGGCAGCAGTTCTGCTGCTTGACCCCGAGTTGGTCTCTGAGCCATATCTGGAGCTACAGACCTTGTATTTGAGTGTTCTCTGTGGCGATGGAAAAATAAGAGGCAGGGATACAACTTTGATGTTGATGCCCGAGGTCAGTTCTTCCTTTAGGTGCGTGTTGAATCTCGGTGAATTTTCTGCTGGTGCAGGGCAGATTCTACCTGAGTTACTGTAAGGTTGATTTGTGTGATTCAATTGTGTGTTTCTTGTTATGGTTGGTTGTGTTATATTTTGATGTGTACTTGTATGTGTGTAACAGGTCAGTAAGAACTCTAGAAGCCCAAGGGTTCCAAAGGGATGAATAGCCTTGATGTGCCTAATGGCTTGGTTGATGTGTTTAATGATTTGGTAAGTTTGGTTGCATACTTGTGTGATGGCTGTGATGCTTATTGGCTAGGAGGATGATCCAATTTCCTATTGAGATGGAACCTATGGTGCAATTGAGATGTTGAGATGTTAGATGATATGCCTTGGCTTGAGATGAGTCCGATATTTGGACTATGCATTCCATGCATTCCATTTGCATCCTAACATTACATGAGATGGTTTGATGGTGGACCTTGCAGTGCTCCTAGGCTGCTTGGTCAATTGAGACGATGGTGTTGTTGTGCTTGGCGTCGTGTGTGGTTGCGGTAGCCAAACTGATATGCCTCGTACGTGGGGCTGTAGGCTAAGAAGTAACACTGTTGGCAGGGCTACCAGACCCGCAGGTAGGCTAGGTACAACTCCACGATAGCTTACCCGTGGGCTGATCACGGTGGCCTGGGATGTTGGTTGTTGGATGTTATTTGCCGCTTGTTTATGTCATTGCTAATGCCTTGTATGTCACCTACTTATTGAGTTTTATACTCACCACCCCCCCCCCCCCCCCCCCCCCCCCCCCCTCACGAGCAGTAGGTCGATGGTTATAGCCAAGTCGATCTCGTTATTGTATTGTTTTATACATAGAGGTTGTGTCTTTGTACACCATGAGTTATTGTCCCTTGTAGCAACGGTTTATGAGATTAGAGGAGTTGTCTTTATTAATTGGTTTTCACACATTTTATTATCTTTTGGTTGTGTTGACGAAAGGCCTTTGGGTGCCTTGTGGCACATGGTGGGTGCGCAAGGTACCTGGCCGGTTGCGCTTAGCGGGGCCGTGACAACACGGGAGCTTGTCTTATCAGCTTTGTGTATCTTCATACAAGAAGAGTACTATCACCGTAAACAATCATGCTTCTCGGGTAGTTTACAACCGTTGTATGGTTGGGATGTGATCAACATACTAGATGGATTCGAACTCCTCTCATGTGTGTCAAATACACGATATGGGATTTCTTCGGGAAGCTCTTCAGCTTCCTGCTCCAAGTCGAGGGTGAGAGCATCCCTAGCTTCGGGATCCTACAGGGGTGACTTGGTCGAGCTTCCGCATTGTGTATGAGATTGCTTCAGGTACCATTTCAGGGTCCCTTCATAGGTTCCGCTTTAGGTGTACCTCAAGGTACCGGCTTCCTTACAATAAGGGGCTCCATAAAGTGCAAATTTGTTTTCATTTTTTGGCTCCTCCTCAAGGGGCCTTTGAAAGGATCAATCTTCGAACCTGATAACTTATACGAGATATCACAAATATTTTGTTAAAAGTATCATTAGAAGTACTGTATGTGAGAGGTATCGGGTAACCTCTTTGCGTAATGACTACACATTGACAAATAGTCAAGTGATATAGTCTCAATAATCATAATCAATTGTCATGATGTTCGTGTAAACTTTATATTGTATGCATGAAGAAAATGGGAAGGAACCATTTGAACTTCCCTCATGAAATTTTTCAATGGTCGAATTAGCATCGTGATAGCTTATCAAGCAACATTTGTGGGTAATATGTTTATCAAGTAATACCAAGTAATCATGGTGTAATTGCACATACTATGATGCATAACTATTGTGTAATTGAACATATTAAAACGAATGTCACAAAATACTGAATTTGTCCTGATGCCGTGGTGAGCTTGCACTTCCTCAACGTATAAGGTAACAAATCATTATATCAAGGCATCGTTCACAATAACAAATTTAGTACTACTCATGATAAAAGTTGTACGAATGTGTATCACCATTTATCTTTTAGCACACACTAAGGAGGCATAAATAGACCTTGGCAAGGCCATAACAAGAAAGCCACAAGTCATAATGTTAAGCACCAAAATAGCTTAACGAGATCAACAATACCATATTGAAGAGTAATTGGATGTATTCAAGAGTAATTGGATGGTTTCATTTATGCAACCATGCAATTGTCAATGAGAACATGGGGAACATAGAATAATTAAGCAATAATGACAATAATTATATCATGGTTCTAAGTTGCATGCCCAAAGTAAAATGGGAACCATTTCAGGATGTTTCTATGGCAAAATTAGTGCCATATATTTTTGTCGGTAATTAATGCCATATGTACGCATGGAGTATCTAGTTCCAAATAATCCCATGAGGTATAATGAAGTAACATATGTGAAATGAATGGATACTCAATTATTTTGTGAGATTGTCCATGCGTGATATCGACGATGCATGATTTAATATATATATTTAGTGTTCGCAATGTAAAGTATGTATAAGGTAAAAGTACTCATTTTTTTTATGACGATTGTCACAGCATCCTCAAGTGGTCATTAATTACTCGCACAAGGGCCCTTTGTGACTTATCCATTTGGGCCCGGCAAGCGTCTCAAGTTGTTGGACTTCATGTGAATGTTGCCCAATTTGATTAAGCCATCAGCTGCTTTTTAGCTTCTCATTTTGTGCTTCGCTTTTTGTTTTGCTATTCACGGCTTTTTTCTGCGTGTTCCCCTTTTTTCTTGTTTTCTCCTCTCCTTCATTTTATTTCTTTTCTCCATGGCCTTTTTGTCCCACGGGTTCTGCTACCTCACCGAACACACCTCCCTTGTCACCAATTCAAACTCCGGCAAGGCGGGGAGCGGCGGTGCTTAACGATGGCGGCGAGCATGCGACGACAAGCTCTGCATCCATGGCGAAGGTCCTTACTAAGACCTCGTCGTGTGTGAGGGAGGATTGTTGAAGGAGCAGATCTCTCTGTTGCTCGAACACCGGGCGGCGCTCAGGCCTGGTCACGTCTTGGGTGGCTGTACAACAAACAGATCCGGATAGATCTAGTCACTCCTCGCCTTGTGTGGGTCTTGCTCAAGCTCGACGGCGACGGGCTTTTGGTTAAACTACAGGTTCGTGAGAGCCGCGTCTAACGATGACTCCAACCGAGAAACATGCCTTGTTCTCTACTGGATCTGGTTTCGGTGACTCGACATCAGGGTGGTACCCTCTATTTGGTGTCGGTACCCTGTTTTTGTCGATGGTACCCTCCTTTTGTGGGTACGGTGGCCGTTACTACAGCCTTCTCGCCCCGATAGCGTCCCTTTTTCGGGCGTCCAGAAGTACGGGCATGCGACGATCACCTTTGTAGGGGCGGCATCATTGGGAGGTTCCTTAGTGGCCTCACCATGGAATTGAGGATCCTCATAGGTTCCCGGTTCATGGCTCCAGCAACCCGATAGGCCTTCTTCCCTCACGGCTCTCTTGCATGGTCAAGGCAGGTAGGGACCCTTATCAAACCAGGTTGTTTGTTGGGCTGCTGTGGACAACCATCCTTGGTTGGAACTCGTGCGACAATGTCACGATCTGGCTAGATGGTAGTCCAACAAGGCCGTGTCGGTGGAAGGCAGTGGTCATCAGGTCACGTCCTAGCCACGGGAAGCACTCGGGTTCCATTTTCCTGGTTGGTTCATGGTAGCTTCCCTTTGTTGTTTTCTTTGATTGCGTTGATTATTGGTTGTTGATACTGTGGATTTTGCTAACCCAGCTCTGATAGTGTTATTTTTCTCGGCAGCACGAGCGTCCTCACGCGATGGTTGTCGGAAAAATCAACACGTGGTTGTTTGGAGCTTGCAGCATCAACTGGGTCGTGCAAGGTGCTTGGATTCAACTCTTCTTGTCAGATTGTATCTAACTCTTCCCTTTTAATTCTTGTTGTATGAACACAGAGGCTCAGATTGTGTGGATCTCACAGATCTGGTTGTTTTCATGTTGATTTTTTGTTGTCGTTGATGCACTCAACTTGTTGATGGAATCGAACTTGTTGATGCGTGCTCTTTCGGTTGATGGATTGTTGAATTCGGTTTGTTGTTTCGTGCATGACTCTACATGTGTTGATTGTATAGTTGCTCTTTGACATGAGCTCCGTTGTTGCTTGATTTGTTTGATCTACCAAATCTTGCTGTTTTGCAATTGTTTTTGCTCATCAATATGTGCTTCTACATCTACATATGCTTCTTCATCTCCATTTTCATCAAAAGGATTGCATCTCCATCAAAAAGATCTCGTGGGGAACCTCTCGGGCTCCCACTGTGGTCGCCAACTGATATGGAAAAATATAGAGAGAAAATGGAAATTGCATTGATCTCTCCAATTTGCCATTAGTTTGTACATAAATGAGGACTCCATATTTATAGAGCCAAGAGACAATAGTGTTCACTTAGTGGACAAGTTTTGGAGATCCATACTTTCCATGATTTGCTCCATGATTTAAGGAGTGGGTGAGCAACTTCTTGACCAAGCTTTGCCTTGTTATGCTTGAGAAGTCAGATGCCACGTGGTTCCCGTCGGGATCCTTGGGTTGCCTTAGAGCTTCCTCGGGGAAGCTGGGGGGAGTGTCCTCTGAGCTAGTACAGGCTGCTTCAGGTTGGCTTCCGGTTTGGGTCCTAGGACCATTGTGTAGCTTCCTCGGGAACCTTGAGTCTTGGGACCGTCTTGGAGCTTCTCGGGGAACACCTTGGTTAGTATGGGCTCTTCTTGTTTGTTCGGTTACATGGGTCATCATATAGTTCAGTTTATGGGCTCGAGGGTTTATCGGGTCTACTAATATTTTGGGCCATATCACGGAGGCAACAGCAAGCTTGGATAGGAGCCTCAGCTGTCACCAACTAGAATGCTTCAAGAGGAAATTGGTCACCCCAAGCCTTAGTACAAACCACCTTCAAGGTGTTAGTCAACATTACCTCCGTATGAGGCACTTGAAGCAACAAAAAGATGAATGCCCGAAAACCCACAGCGGGGGGACCGGTGTTAGCAGTGTGAACAAGCTGCCGGGAATTTTGGCAGAAGGAGAACATTAAATGGAGATATATTGAAGTATAAACCCATCCTCATGCAAATTGTGTCTTTTTGATATACTGCTTATTTTATTTGATAGTGTTATGATGATCATCCTGGGACGCTAAATGTTCAGGACGTAATCAAGTGGACTTGAAATGATGTGTGAGCAAGCTGCTGAAACAAATTTGTAACTTGCATGCATATTACCGGATATGAGTGGTGGTTGCAATCTGGATTCAAAAAATATATATTTTTTTTTTTTTCACTTCATCATGAGTATTGTGACTTGTTCTTTCAGTGATCGAAATAGAGTACTGATAGATTTGGTAGAAAATTAATGTAACCAACAGGCTCACCCTCTTGAACATCCTCTTTTCTGGTCTTTCCTGCTGGGGAATAAAGGTATCTTTGGTACCAGCCTCGATATTAAATTTGGTATTCGTACTGAAATTTTATGAATTTTGGTACCTGTCCTTTGCAATTTTCATTAATTTGATACTTCTGGAGGTCGGGAGTCGCCGAAGAAACGTGTCCATTTTCTGTGATGACACGGCTTTTCTTTGCGGAATTGGGTTGAAGGTGGGAAACTCGGGTGAAATGGGACCCATAAATGACATGTCTCTAAAAAAAATAGACAAACACCCCACCTCGACCACCGAAAGTACCAAATTTAATGAAAATTAGGATGTATAGGTACCGTCTCGTTTGTTGTGCGTGTTTGTGAAGTTTTCAAGTAAAGAATGGTTTATTTGTTTCCCTGTGATTTCTCCTTTCTACATATCTGAAATTGAAGAATAATAACGGGCTGGTATGCTTAGAGTTAATTAGTTGTTTTTTCTTGCGGATGTTATGACATATATATGTATATATATATATCAATTCTGCTTATTTTTCTTTCATCTTCCAAATGGACAGCTTAGAGTTAGTTGTTATGTCTATGATGAATAATTAGGGAAAAGAATTATAACTAATAAGAAAATAAAATTAACCATGTAATGTAATGTGTAGATGTTGCATAAGTAGGTACAAAACCATATAGAAATTAGAATGGGCCTTATACGTCAAATAAAATACAGCATAAACACACACTAAGGTAAATGTCCCTCAAGAGGAACTACATGTGGGCTTAACAGGCATCCAATTTATTTAATATCACTTCCTGCTATAGGCTTATAGTGGATAAATGTATATTAATGTATTGTAGATATTGTGGATACCGACACATGTCACTGCACCCTGCAAAACGCAAAACACAACACAAACAAAATTAACTCAATATCAATTGTGGATATTGACAATATTCTTAAATAAAAAATTAAAATATGAGTTTAAGTAAAAATAGAAATAATATTCTATTTTTACCTAAACACATAGGATGTTACCTCACCTTTGAAATTTTCTGGGGTGATGTATGTAGTGGCAAATAGCATTATTGAAAATTAAAATATGAGTTTGACATAATCCGATTTTGGATTAATCAATAGATTCCTTATTAAAACCATTAAAGTATCTCTTGAAGAAGCTTAATTGGAAATTAGTATAGATACGTACGAGTTGCAGTTGGTGTTGGCGCTGATTTCGAAGGGCGGTGCCACTCCACACGCGACGGAAAGGTTTGCGAAGACCAAGCCAATGTTGATGTCAGTTGATGGCCTATATTTGTCTGAGCCGCGACGGAAAGCTTGGGTCACGCACTTGCAGAGCTGTCGGCGGCCGGCGGTGGTGGTGGCCTCAACCACAAGGGAATTGTACCCACTGCAGCAATCAATAATACCAATCTGTTCACTCATTTGGAGGAAGCGTTTGCATTTGGTAGCCACCCCATCGCAACTCCATAATCCTTCGTAGTCGTAGCCATTATGGGTAACAAAACTGCACATAAACACCACACAAGCCAGCTTCAAAGCCATTGAAGAAGCCATTAATGGGTAGTATACTTTTATTATCTCAAGAAACTGAGTAATTAAAAAGTACCTAAAATTCTTTAATGCAAGAATGTATTGGATATTGTCTTAGCTTGGCAAAGCTGACCGAGTAATCAAAAGGCAGGCGTTCATCATATATAGGCAAGAAATGTGTGGACATTGATGGCAAATTTTCTACTTTCGCTGGTGTTGATTTCTTTTATTGTGGGAACTCAAAACTCTAAACCTTACCCCTCCTATGATTTTGACACAAGAGTGGAATGGTGTTGATTTCTTCTTCTATTAATGACGACTGTCGATTTCTTTGTTTGTCATATATATCATTCATTAATTACGTTTTTGGCCATCAAGAACCCTAACAAATAACAATTAATCCAAACATCTCTTTCTCTGTTCCTTTAAAGCCGGTGGAGGCATTACACAAGACAGACAGGATCTGGGGAAACTGTTGTTTCACAAAAATATTTGGGCAATAAAAAATGTTGTTTTGACCATTTTTTCTTTTCCATTGTTTAAAACTTCAAACTAACTGGAGCATTTTCCATCTAGTAATTTAAGAGCAGAAAAAGTATTATCCTTGACTCTTGGTTTCGAGCAATGGATAGAAAAATTATTGACAGTTGACACAAAGCTGGTCCTACATAGATAGTTACACCAACCACCTCCAAAAGTCCAAACAATAAATGGATCGTTTAGTTCCCTATTATATCATTAATTACATTAATTATATCCTCTTATTATATGAATATTTTGATTTCTTGTACGATTAAATATATTTATAATTCAATAATTTTGTGAGCCCCATATGGATTAGTATGCCATGTCACCTTTTCTCTATTTTAACCATGTGGCGACCAATTTTTAATTATTTTAAAAAATAATGGGACATAATTAACTATAATTAGTATAGATGAATCATTCATATCGTTACAAAAATAATAAGGGAACCAAACATATATTTAATCTAACAATAAGCATGAAAATTTTCAAGCATACGAGTGAACAGGAGTGCATGTGAAACTCAATCCAGGGATTTTGTTGTGAAGGGAAAATAATGGAGGTCTTTTGCTTCTTAGGCAGCCTAGAAGCTAGTTAGATGTTATTTTCTTCTACATCTAGAACCTATTTCTTATAGCAAGGAGATAAGAAAAATAATCTAGATATAATCTGTGCGTTGAATTTTAATATGCTGCCCACACGACCTTCAACAATTGCTGCAGCTAAAAAATGTATGTGTCGCCTTGTAAGCAAAGATGAAGATTTTTTTCTTTAATGTTAAATAATGATGAACCCGTGAAATTTATGTAAGAGATTCTTCTACAAAAGAAAAAATAAAAAGAATTTTTATTGCAGCCACCACTATCGAGGCAGGCTATCAGAAAAAAGATCACCCTTCTGGATGCAAGTGAATGCATCGATCAAATTAGTGTAGGGTACAGAGAACTGGATGATGTATGGGATACAAAACTTTGGAATAACAGCGAGGATCAGTGGCGGACCAAAAAAGTATTTTTAGGAGCCTAAAAAGATAAAATAAACCTAAATTTAATTTCCAACTTCCAATTACCATCAAGATAAAGATCATTTTGTCCACTAGCCCCCTCTCCGCCACTGGCGAGGATGGTTGTCGGGCCATCATTACAACTCGAGCAGAGGACATTGCAACAGAGGGTTTTGAGGTCGGAAGCAATATCCACCACATTAAACCAAAGCTTGGACCTTATGTTGTAGAAAGGCTCTTGAAACGCCCCGATCCGCCGTTATACCCAGTAAACACGTAGGACCACATACTATTACAGTAACCACAGTAGTAAATATCACAACCAACAGTATTGATACTATAAAAGTACATAATACATCAACAATACTTGTCCCGGCACGGGAACATTATTACAACAAGCAACCGAATCAAAGAAATAAAATGCAAGCAGCGGAAGTCTTAATACAATACAGCAATAGACAACAGTATGAACATGATGCAACGCAGGATGGATCCGGGCCTGGCAGAGGGTGCGCCACAGCTTGCCTCGAACGTACCTGAGCTACGCACAATCAAACTATGCGACCAGGTCACGCACCGGGTAAAATCCATAAGCAAATATACATATACGAACAACCGTAAATAATCCAAGTCACATCAATAGCAATTGACTAAGGATCACACGAACCCTAAATAACACACTCTGTGATTCTAGACACGCTATACCAATTTTATTATCAGGGCCCCTATCACTAGTTAAATGATGGCCGTCGCCTGGTAGTCAGGCTGGCTAGTCCGTGGACCCTGCCCTAGTAACTCCACGTATAACTGGCACAGACAGGGAGCAGACCCCAAGCACACTCTCCCCCAGCGCCTAAAATAAAAACTGGTACAGACAGGAAGCAAACCCAAGCACACTCTCCCCCAGCACCATAAAAATAAGACTACCATCTGGCTGTTCTAACATTTTAACTGTGACTTACTAGATGTCTAAGTGTAACCAGTTTATTATTTCCTTACTCTCATCTAGTTACTTAATTTCTATTAACCTACCATTATCTCATTATCACGAGCAGGCTCACAGCCTCTCCGCTCGTCTGGATAATTACAACTTAATCCAACTGTTATCTCATACCAGTACCCTCAGTACTCAACTCACACAATCCTCACAGTCAACAACAACAGTAATAGACTTACTTATATCAACATTTCCAATATCATCAATAACAACAACAGTAACATTATTTTCAACATCATCAGCAGCATCAAACATCAATTTAATTCAACACACAACAAGCCATTCACAGCCACAAAGAATTATTCAAGCATATAACACACATAATAAACAAGCAGCAACTTGGTACTACGGGCAGTATATAAATATTTTCTTATCCTCACTTTAGCCGATTCCTATTCTTGATAGTCCTCGAATTGTTCCGGCTCAGGCTCCTCAGGGTACTGCTCGTTATCAATTCCTATATCAAACAACAATTTAAGCACATATAAGATGATATGCAAATGCTCGACCATTACGGTAAGCCGTAAAATAAATACTGTGCTAACTCGGTACTCCCCCGGGTTATTCCCATTATCATCATAATTAACCATTTAATTACATAGGCCGGAAATATTTTACCATAATTATATCCGATTATTATTCTGGTACGTATTTACTTTGATAATACCCTTTCCATTTTTATTTTCCTTGAGTATGTACTTTCCAAAATAATTATTATTTACCATGTATATATTCCCAAAATAATTATTTCTCATATGGTGTACCATATATTTTCCAAAATTTAATAACCATTAAAATTCCATTTTCCTGAATTGTTATTGTTATTCTCTCTATTTCCAGATTTATTCTTTTCTTGTTTTTTTAAATTCAGACTGGGCCCAAGGGTTAGGCCTGGCCCAGACGCAGTGCCCAGACCCAAGCATGAAGCCCACGCCAGGCCCAGACCCGCGCCAGCTCAAGTTCCAGCCTTACCCAAGCCCAAGCAATCCAGCCCAAGGCGCGGCCCATACCACAACTCGGGTCAAACCCTTGCTACCGGGTCGACCCGTCCGACCAGACGGGTTTCTTCAACCCGCAACTCACCTAGTTGCAGCGAGGCGGCGCCACGGTGGCGGACGGAAGCGAGACGCGGATCGGACGGCAAGGCGACGAGGGGCTCAACTCACTACTCGTCTTGGCTCGACTTCAACTCCAGATGGAGGGGTGCCGCGAGGAAGAGGGAGACTGGCGGATCTGGGCGGCTTGCTCGTCAGGTCCGGCGGTTGCAGCGAGGGATAGAAGGCGTGAGGGCGGCGCGAGACGCGTGCAGGAAGGGAGAGGGAGATGGTGGCGGTCGGCGTGAGGTTGTGGTTCTCGGGCGGTCGCGGTGTGTGGTGGTGCAGACGGTGATGGTGGTGGAGGCGGCAGACGCGTGAAGGGGAGGACGGCGGTGGCGTGGTGTCATTTTGTGTTTGTTTCTTTTTTTTTTCTTTCTTTACTTTTTTTTTTTTGGTTTTGGTGAAGAAAGGAACTGGGTTTTTTTTTTTTCAGAAACAATGAGGGGAAACTTTGTAGCTTGTAGGAGAATGAAGAGTTGGTGAAGCTGGGTGGTATGGCGTGTTTTGCAGAAGAAAGAATGGGTTTCAATTTTTTTTTTCTTGCAGAGAGTGAAGAGGTCGTACTGGGTGGTGTAAGCAAGCAGAGAAATAATGGGAGCAAAACGCAGTCACGGGCTTCACTGGTGGAGACAGATTTTCTCGTGCACACAGGAGGAGGCGGTTGCATAATTCAATTATGCAGTCTTGTCCCGTCCGGACCAAAAAATAACTATAATACCCCCTCGACTTTATTTTTGGTTAGAAAACTCGAGGTTAAACCTGACTTTTTTGAAGATTCCTGGACCCGAAAAATTCCAACTTTGGTCCGTAAAATCCGCAGAAAAATTCCGAGCGTGGAACAGAGATCGGTTTTGGAATCCGATGCATAATTTACCCTGAAATAATAACCCAAGAATATTTTTATACGGTAAATTACTGTACAAAGCTTTTTTATAGTCCCGGTAAAATGTAAATTTTTACCCGGGCTGTTACAGTCTACCTCCCTTAAAAGAATTTCGTCCCCGAAATTCACTCTGAATCGGTGAAGAGATGCGGATACAGGGATCGCATGTGCTCTTCAACTTCCCATGTTGACTCGTTAGCAGAATGCTTACTCAACTTGACCTTAACCATATAAATGGTACGGTTCCGTAACTGCCGTACTTCCCGAGCAAGAATCTGTTCCGACACTTCTGTGTAGGTAAGATCTTCTGCCACTTCAACATCCACTGGGGCCACAATATGACTAGGGTCTGATCGGTACCTCCTCAGCATGGAGACGTGAAACACGTCATAAATGCGTGATAGCTCTTCAGGTAATGACAACCTGTAGGCTAGTGGTCCAATC
Organism: Turnera subulata; assembly: GCA_028386065.3. Classification (NCBI taxonomy): domain Eukaryota; kingdom Viridiplantae; phylum Streptophyta; class Magnoliopsida; order Malpighiales; family Passifloraceae; genus Turnera; species Turnera subulata. The sequence continues at coordinate 90,666 of JAKUCV010000632.1, read as the reverse complement.
CTCTCAACAATCTCATATGGCCCGATATACCTTGGACTCAACTTTCCTCTTTTACCAAACCTGATCACTCCTTTCCATGGAGCTACTATGAGGAAAACCTTCTCACCAACGTTATACTCCATCTCACGTCTGTGTTTGTCGGCGTAGCTCTTTTGCCAATCCTGAGCAGCTCTCATGCACTGTCTCACAGTCTGGATCTTGTCCACTGTTTGTTAGACTAACTCCGGCCCAACGATCAATCTCATACCTTCTTCGTCCCAACATACCAGACTTCTACACTTCCTTCCATAGAGAGCCTCAAAAGGTGGCATACCAATGCTGGAATGGTAGCCGTTGTTATATACAAACTCTGCCAAGGGTAGGTACTTATCCCAACTCCCACTGAAGTTAAGTGCACAAGCTCTAAGCATGTCCTCCAGTGTCTGTATGGTCCTCTCAGACTGTCAATCTGTCTGAGGATGAAAAGCAGTGCTGAAGCTTAACTTGGTTCCCAAAGCAGCTTGTAAGCTCATCCAAAAATGTGATGTGAATCTGGGATCTCTGTCTGAGACTATGGACTTTGGAATCCCATGTAGCCTCACAGTCTCAGCAACATACTTACCCGCCAATGTGTCCTGGTATCAGTCTGGCGGATAGGAAGAAAATGAGCCGATTTTGTTAATCGGTCAACGATGACCCAAATAGCATCATGCTGCCTCCGAGTCATCGGTAAACCAATCACAAAATCCATGGTGATCATCTCCCACTTCCACTCTGGTATTGTTAACGAACTCATCTTGCCGGCTGGAGCCTGATGTTCAGCTTTCACCTGCTGGCAAGTAATGCATCTTGCGATATACTCGGCTACATCCTTCTTCATACGAGGCCACCAGAAATGACTCCTCAGGTTCTGATACATCTTGGTGCTTCCAGGATGCATCGTATACGGTGTCATATGACCTTCCTCCAGGATCTGACTGCGCAGATTACTGACATTAGGTACACATACCCGTTTCCCAATCATCAGTGCTCCATTATCAGCTATACGAAACTTGCCTTCCTTTCCACTCCTTACTCCTTCCTTTAGCTTGACCAGGTCGGGATCTCCATCTTGTAACTCCACTATCCATCCTCTTAGGTTAGACTTGACACTCATGTGTGCCAGCAAAGCTCCTGTATCATCCACTGCCAAGTCAACTCCAAACTTCCTTAACTCGATAAGTGAAAACATCGAGTAACTAGTGCAGGCATCATCCGGTTGTCTCCGGCTCAAAGCATCAGCTACCATATTAGCCTTTCCTGGGTGATACTCGATAGTACAATCATAATCATTAAGCAACTCAACCCAATGTCTTTGTCACAGGTTAAGCTCCTTCTGAGTCATGATGTACTTGAGGCTTTTGTGGTCGGTGAAGATTCGGTACCTCTCCAAACAAGTAGTGTCTCCAAATCTTCAGAGCCAAAATCACAGCTGCCATCTCAAGATCATGAGTCGGGTAGTTCTTCTCATGAGTCCTTAGCTGTCTGGAGGCATAGGCAATCACTCGTCCTTCTTGCATCAATATAGCTCCTAAACCAAGACCTGATGCATCACAAAACAACACGTACTCCACTCCTGGCTTCGGTACTGTTAGCACTGGTGCCGTGGTCAGCTTCTTCTTAAGCTCCTCAAAACTCCATTGGCACTCCGGGCTCCAAACAAAAGCTTGTTCTTTCCTCAATAGCTTAGTCATGGGACTGGCCAATAAGGAAAAACCTTCTATGAACCTCCGATAATATCCTACAAGGCCAAGAAAACTCCTGACTTCCGGACACATTCTTAGGAGGCTCCCACTCCAACACAGCCTTAACCTTGGCAGGATCAACTTTTATTCCATCCCCGCCTACTACAAGTCTGAGGAAAGAAACTTCTCCAAGCCAAAATTCACACTTGCTGAATTTGGCATACAGTTGCTTCTCCCTTAACCTTTGAAGCACTATCCTCAAATGCTCTTTGTGCTCCTCCTTGCTCTTGGAGTAGATGAGGATATTGTCGATGAAGACCATAATGAACTTATCCAGGAACTCATTCAACACCAAGTGCATCAAGCACATGAATACTGCCAGTGCATTGGTCAAACCGAAAGGTACCACAGAGAATTCGAAGTGGCCGTACCGTGTACGGAAAGCTGTCTTCGGTATTTCCTTCTCCGAAATCTTGATCTGATGATAGCCCGATCGGAGATCAATATTTGAAAATACCGTTGCTCCTTGAAGCTGATCAAAAAGATCATCAATCCTCGGTAACGGGTACTTGTTCTTGATTGTCACCTTGTTGATCTGGCGATAGTCCACACACATACGCAGACTATCGTCCTTCTTCATCACGAACAAGACTGGTGCACCCCATGGTGAGGTACGAGGTCTGATGAAACCTTTCTCCAGTAGTTCGTCTAGCTGCTTCTTCAGCTCCTGAAGCTCTGTTGGTGCCATCCTGTATGGTGCCATCGAAATAGGTGTAACTCCAGGTACAAGCTCGATGGTGTACTCAACCTCTCTGTCGGGTGGCAAACCTGGTAGATCATCTGGAAAAACATCAACACACTCTGATGCAGCAACAACCCTAGAATTCCACTAGGTTCACCTCTGCAACTAATTGATCCCAAGACCTCCAATCTCCAATCAAACTAGGGTTTAGTATTCCTATTCTTCACCTCCTAAACTCAAAGGATTAGGCAACAAATAATGAGGAATACAAGGAGTTGATTAATCACCACAAGTAATAACACTTGATAAGAAAAATCAATCCTAAAGAGTAAAGTCAAGAGAATCCCTCTCTTGTTTTTGATTGAATCCCTCAATCAAGAAGCACACCAAAGGAGAGCATTTAGCTTCCTTAAAATCACTCAAATTTCATTCATAATCTGATTACAAACTTGATACATGGTTGGCTTTATAGAAGCCAAAAAGCAAAGGATTGAATTTAAAAT